>VYZW01005769.1:2984-92348 GCA_013401315.1 Balaeniceps rex | reverse complement strand
GTGCTGGGGGGGGAGGAAGGGGGAGAGGGGGGAGGAGAGAGCAGTCTAATGATGTGTTAGGTTATTGATGGAATTTCTAACCCAGAGGAGAACGGCCTGCCTCAGAACTGAGGTGGGTAGTGTTACCCACTGTAACTGTTTGCTTGTGCATAGTTTGTTTTTATTTTATTGTTCAGGTCAAAGATAAGCTGGTGGCTCTGTTAAGTGTGGTGACTATCTGGGAAGAGCAGTGTGGTTCTGCTGAGCACAGCTGCCAAAACCGGAGCAAGCCAAGGGAGAGCGGTTCTTTTGTCAGGGACAGAAATGTGGTCTGACACAGCTTTCTTATCAAAGGGAAGGATTTTTCACCTCAGGAGGAAGTTTGGCTGGGAAGGCATTGGATAACATTTCTCTCTTTTTCAGCTCTGTGGGAAGTCCTGTATAAATGTGTCTTCCATGAATGTAATAGTTCTGCTTCTGACCCTCCATTGGAGGGAACGTTAGTGGCCGTGGATGTGGGAAATAACGTAAAGTTGACTAAAATGCTTTCAGTCTGAGTAAGTCAGGAAACACACCTTGTGTGCTCACAGCCAGGAGCCATTTGCTCTTGGCTGATGCCATAGAGCAAGCAAAAAGTAGTTCTTTTTTTTTTTCCTCCTATTTTTTTATTCCAAGTATTTCTGAAGTTTCTCTTGATCCTTTCCAAGCCATCAGATTGTAGTTAAATTAAAGCCTAGCCTTTTCTTTTGGTGAACACTTTGTGTAACGGGAGATATTTGTTTGTGTTCCAGCTTAAACTTGGATAATTTTGTTTAAACATTAAGAACCTACATGTGTTACAGAGAAATTGCTCTAACAAAGTTGAAGAAACGAGTTGTTTTCCAATTGAGGCCATTAGACTGGGATTTGCTAGATTTGGTTTCCGTGGGTTTCCTGTGAGTCTTTGCTCAAATCACTTAGTTCTATGTTTCCCCTCTTTCCTATGTGAAATGAGAAAAATAATACTCGGGGGTACTAGAAGAAATCTGGTGTATGCAAAGCCTATAAAAGTGTGAGTGAGTTTCCGAGTAGCTAAAATGCCTCCCCTGCCAGCCAGGCACGCGGTGGTGTACCAGCTCAGTTTAGTGTTTACCTGATGGAAAACTGAAACCTAGTACTAGTGCTACTTCACAGTCTTGCCAAAGACCAAATAGGCATAAAATAACTAGTATCTTCCACCATCCAAGCAGTGGGAATTATTAATGAACCAGTAATTATATACAAATGTATATTTTATTATACTTAACAAGTAACCGTTGATCATTATTTACTTATTAAAGCTATTAAGGGAAGAAAGCTGTATTGAATACAAGTACTGAGTTATCATATTAAGCGAGCTGACAAAATGCTAGTTTTTGGGTGGCGATGTTTTTCTGAGTTTCTCTCCCTCTCTGTGATCTTGTCAGTATGCTGAAGCATTTTAGTAATGACTCTGAAACTCGACCTGCCACAGCCAGTGGGTGTCACTGCAAGCATTGGAGTGAGGGAAGAACAATTTTGGGGAGAAAGAATAAACGTTCAAGTGTAAGTTGTTGGGGTTTTTTTAAACTAGAAATACAGAAAAATAGATAAATTAAATCCTTGCTTACTAACTGTGCAGTTGCCAAGATGTTTCTTGGAGATGCTTAAAAAGAGTTTGAAATGATTAATTTTTTTTTTTTTTAAATAAGCATCCCAGATGGTCAGGACCAGATCATCTGGTATAAGAAGTCACACCACTGCTGACTTCCATAGTCATGCTGGCTCCAAATGCCTGCTTGCCTCCCTAGTGCTGAATGTCATGCACCTCATGGATGATGTAGCAAGCAATAGGATGCCAAGTAGCCAGCAATAGGATGGGTTATCAGGCACTGGAACAGGCTGCCCGGGGAAGTGGTTGAGTCCCCATCCCTGGAGGTATTTAAAAGACGGGTAGACGAGGTGCTTAGAGGCATGGTTTAGTAGTGGACAGGTACGGTGGGACTCGATCTTAAAGGTCTCTTCCAACCAAATAATTCTATGATTCTATGTTGGTTTAAAAAAAAAGAAATAAAATAAAATAAAAAACCCAGAGCAGGCTTTCCTTAAATCCTTTAAAACCACTTATATGAAATTCTTGGTGTTTGCAGATCTAAGTGCCAAAGGTCACTCTGACTCAAAGCGCCCATCTTCCCCAGACAGCTCGCCATCCCCAAAACCAGACTAGCTCTGAAGCAAATGCCCTTTCGAGCTGGTGCAGGGGGAAGATGTGCATATACCCTCTCGGCCAGCCCTCCACCTCCTACGATCGCACAAACAAACCAGCCATGCAAGCTTTGAACTGTTTACATGATATACTACATTACCTAACGGTGCCTGCACTTTTGGAAGGGCCTCTCTTACACAGGTCGTTGCTAAGGCCCTCGTTGTCTCTGCCTATGTTATCATGAGGATGACAGTTTAAACAGGCCTTATCACTGTGTATTCAATCAAGGTTTATGAGGGCTGATAAAGATGTCACCTAGTTGCTTTGTGTGTTCATTAAAACCCTATTCTCCAGTAGGACTTTGCTGTATTATGTTCTTTTTTTTTTTTAATTTCTTCACTGATTTTTAGCTGTCTTCTGAGGAGAGATGTGCATGTAGGAAACGAGGGTGTCATGCTTACTTCAGTATTTCTGATATTTCTATGGGGAAGAATTTAAAAAAAAAAAAAACACCAACAAAATTCATAGCTGGGTTGACACAACCCTCTCTGTATTTAATATCTCATGTTATCGTAATTGCTTATTTACTAATTCACTAAACTTTCTTAAGTTTAGCTTGCACATGGCAGTAAAGTGACTTGTGTGCACTTTATCTGCTGTGTTGCGTTGTTGCTGAAGGTACCTCAGGAGGTGCTTGGTGCTACTCAGTTATGATACAGGACATTGTAGATTGAACTCCCATTGCCTTTTTCCTGATGGAGGCTGCATATTTGCAACACAGAAATGTAAACCCCATTGACTTATTGTTTTGATTGTATGTCAAAGCTGAAGAAATGATTGTGATAAATAGGTAGTCATATAAAATGCATTAATAACTTTCTGGTTATGATGAACAGTAATAGAAAGTAGGCAAAGATTAAGTCTGTCTTTGTCTTGTCTTGAAGCTCCTTCATTTCAAAGTGTTTTTTTTTCTCAGCCCATGTCCTGTTCCTAGCTATAGCTTAAAATAAACACATTGTTCTAATTGTATCTGATACCATGTCCAGTTCTGCCAATCTTCAGAAAAATATCATTTCTACACTAAGAAGTTGCATTTTTGTTAAGTAAAATTTGTTGTAAAACAAAACACATACACAAAACTGTAATGAAAAAATATTAGTTGCAGCTGTTTGCTGTATTATAAAAGAAGGAAATGTTAAAGGCATTTATTGGCTAAAAAGAATTGAAAATATCTCACAGACTCAAGACTCTAGTTCAGGCACAAATGAATTGAGATTAAGCATGTGTGTTTAGGCTTTTTTAAAAAATGGGAAGAAAGTGAATATTCGATTGATTCCTTAATCCTCAGGTCACAGTAAATTCCTGTTATTTACGCTGCGGCATATTGGCCCTCTCTGCATCCTGTAAACTTTGTAAATACTGATGGCTGTCGGCATTTCAGAAATGATTCTTTCACTTTGTTTACAATTTTGCTGCTGCTGGCAAGCGTTGGACTATCAAAGGCTTTAATGCTGTGCATGTGCATTTCATAATAAAATGTTATTCTATGAGGATAATAACACTTAGTAGAGATCAGTAATAAAATGAAAAACAGAGCCTCTCCACCATCACTTGTTAACACTTCTAATGATTGTTTGCTTATTAACACTCATTTGTTACGTGCTTCCATTTTAGCTCTGTGCTGGCTGGCCTAAGCATGAGGCACTTGTGTATGTATATACTTACAAATAGCTGTGCTGGCCTGCTGATCTCTGCAATAAAAGTTACTGTAGCATGATCTGGTCTGCTTTTTGTGAAATGTTTTATATCAGAACCAATTGTTGACCCCTGCATTACCAATTTACTCTCTCTGTTTGCCTTTAAACAGTAGTCACGGTCTAGTCTCTAGAATATTTGCCTGGGATGAAGCTATTTTACCTGGTGTGCTGGTGTCCATTTAGCCTTGACCATGGAATACTTTCTGGTCATCCAGTAGTACAGTATTTTTTTGAAGCAGAATTGCTATTTTGTGTTGATAGGATCCCTGGAATATAGCAGAGTGGAGTCCAGTGTGTCCCTAAGGTCTTGCACCTTGGTGCTTCATGAGCACAACGGTGTGCTTTCTATGTTCTGTTCTGTATTACCACTGCAGAACATCTGTGGGCTCCAGAAGGAAATTAAGAGTCCACTTTACTAATGTATTATGCAAACAAATAATGAAATGTAGGTTTTGTTGAAGACTCTACGCAGCAGTGCCATCTACTTGCCTGCTTTTCTGAAGGAAACATTTGGACTACTCCATCTTCTAATTTGGGTATCTCTAAGAAAGCTTTATTCCTATTTAAAATTTTCTATATTTTTTTCTGTGACTTTTTGTTTGTTTCTCCTAACAATCTCTCTTCCCTCTGCTTGCCTTAAAACTAAACAAACAAGAAGTGGTTCTCAACCTCTTGTTTTGCTTAAAGCTGTTGACTGTGGGCATTCTAAAACCATAATAGATTTGCCTTTTGGTATTTTTGGAGTAAAATAGAAAGTGTCTTGATTCCAGCGAATTGCTGAATTCAGGAAGGTTCATTCACTCAGTGAGCAATTTTGGCAGGGTGTGGAAGGGGAATCTGAAGTATGGCAATGAAAGATACCTTTGGAAGCATTTCCAGTTTCTGTGCCGAAGTCCCACCCCAGACACGTGTGCTTACACGAATTCTGCTAATTTGCCAGAACATGGTTGCCATCCAAAAGCTCATCTGCCTTTGAATGTATATTGATTTCTATTTCCTCATTTAAATCCAGAGAGTTCATGAGAGCAGAATATTAGACTGAAAATCTGGTGGTAATCCAGTATAGAAAAATAAACTGGCTTAAATATTAACAGTACCAAGAGATCCCTGGTCTGTTTCTAGCTAGCCGAATGGGAAGGCATTCTCAGTGCTGAGTAATTGACCTTTTCCTTCTGTTCTTCTTTGGATCAGGCAGTATATTCAGTTGTGTTCACGCAGCTCTCATTTCAGCCATGCGTGGTAGTCATTCTGCCTACAGTCTCAAACCTTGAACATTGAGCTGGACAGAAACTGCACCACAGTTCTTGGCATTGGCAGCTGTTTTCACAGAGGGATGTTGGGCTGCTATTGCCATCCTATCGCCATCCGTTGGAGGAGTGTCAAGAGGTATCGCAGGGTTGCAACCATTTCTCCCATATTGAGAGGGGAACCTTGGCAAACCAGAAAGAAGAGGGGCCCTGTTACGGGAAGAGCTGTGAATAATTGCGTGTGCCAACACCACCACCTTCCCAGAGCATGCTGCTGCCTCGTGAACGGAGGTGTGTACAACACCGATAAAAGCACGGTGGTGATGCCGGTGGTGCCATTGCTTTGCTGCAGTGTGTTGTGTTGTAGCCATGGCACCTGTGTGTGGGCTGTTGCTATGTTGAGGTATGAGTAGGTATTTATTGGTAACAGCCACGCTAGTCCAGTCTAAAAGATGACCGAGGCCTCTGCAGATCTGTTGAGAAGACTTGCTCGCAAGTTTGTGGCATCCATATGTAGGTCAGTGTTTACAGGCACTTGAAGGCTCACCGATGGCCAGCCTTGTCAGTCCAGCTCCTATAGGGAGTAACGTAGCTCCACGCACTGGGAGGTTGCCAGCCCTTGTCCATGAGGATGTGGTCATCGATTTTCTCAGTTGAGAAAGAGGAGGAAGAAATCTCCCCATCTGTCATTCTAGAGCAATTGCTTACAATGTTACATGATTTGTTCTTTCCTGCCTACCAGAAATATTCAGGGATATACAGTGAAAGTAAGTTTAGGGAATAGGCTTGTTTCTTCTTAAGATACCTTTCACATATCTTTAAAGCAGACCTCAAAGGCTGTTGATTGAAAACCATTACTCTGGAGAGTAGAATGGCTAAATCCAATCAAAGAGCTTATCCCACAGGTATTTGTGTACCTCCCTCAAATTTATGGAAATGTCAATAGCACTGATTTATTAACTAGAAACATTTCATTTTTTCTAATTAGTGAAATGACAATGCAGGCCAGCCACAAAGTTTTGTTGTTGTAACCCTTATCCACCTTCCCTCCAATGTTACTGCTACTTGTGCTAATCTAAATGTAAATTATAAGCTCTGTGGGACAGGGTCTGTCCCTTGCATTTGAAACGCCATTCTCCCTTCCTTTGTGTGTTTTTTTTTTTTTTATTAAATGTTTGTGCACGATCCTCAGAGCAGAATGCCTATTGCTTGCCTTATGGGCTCCTTGATGATTCCTAAAGTCATGTACTTAATCGAGACCACTCGTGGCCTCCCTTTTCGACCATGAATCAGAGTATCTGCAATAAGCCAGCAGCACAGAACATATTTTAAGATCTTTACAGCATGTCCCACTAGAGCCTCCTCATTTCCCCCATGACCAGGAAAAATGAATTGCCTGTGCGAGATGCCTGATGATCAACAAACTAGAATTATTTGGGGGGGAAAAAAAAAGAAATGGGTGGGCGGAGGGAGTTACAAAAAGCCAGAGAACGCCCTGTAGCTGCTTCTCTCCCTCTCATGAATGGAGGTCCTGCTCCGGCACATCTGTGGCAGTGGAGCCTGGGCTGAGAGAAGGATTTTGGATGTGTAGGCCCCCAGCCGTAGAGAGGTTTTACGGGTCAAAACCAATACCTGTATGTTACTCCATGTAAATAAATCATACGCCTGTAAAATACATGCTATAGTTTGCTGCTGGGTCCTGGGGGAGTAGGAAAGTAATTTAGCACAGCTGGATGCTTGTTCGTCTTCTAAACTGTTTTTATGGTTTAAAAGAATAGCTTCCTAAATCGCCATCTTATGAAAAAGTGGGGTGTGGGGCTGCACCAGAGCGCAAATGTGCTGGCGTCACTTTAATTAAAAAATCTGCTCTCTCACTTACCTTCCAAAACATCCCCGTTCCCTCTAAGGAAGGAATTTTTACCTAATCCGAGCGAGCAGCTGTTGTCAGCCAAATGGCCAGCCTGTGCTCCTGGCGGAGTTTGCTGGGGCGAGCCGTGCTCCCCCTCTCCCATGCTGCGAACGGCTCTGTGTGAAACCTCTTCCCTCAACTTGAACTGCAGTGAGGAGTCCCTGCGGCGTGCGGAGACTGAACTAGTCGTTGCAGTAATAAATACTCGTTTACAGGGCTCCCAGAGACCACGTAAGCACCCAACACAACCTAAGCTGAGGACCCATTGGAGATGTTGGGATGCCAAGAACTGCTGTGTTGGTGCCAACATCTGTGCTTAACGGGCCAAGTAATTTCTTCACCACCACCCTCATCAGTGAAAAAACCCAAGCTTTTGTGAGCCTCGTGAAAGCTGTATGAATTATTTGAGGAACTTTGAAGACTGCAAGTGTGGAATCGGTGCTGATTGCGGAGATGCTTCATCCTAAGGCTTCACTGCTTTGGTGCCTGTGGTCCATGTAAAGGAGCAACCTGCCACAGACTGGCACTGCTGCAGCCCATGTGCTTAGAAAGTACAGTGTTTGGCCTGTAAATATCTGTGCATTCAGCTCAGCTATCTGAGGAAAAGTGGGAAACCAGTTCTGGTGTTTGATCTACATGGCTAGCAGCAACCCAGCAGTTGCTTTCAGCCAAAAGACTCACGAATGCCAGCCAGCCCAACAAAATGGTGTTGTGTGAGCAGTAGCGGTGCCAAAGATTTGGTTTCTCCTCCATTTCTGGTCTACAAAATGCTCTGGTAGGTTCTGGCAATGGGGAGTTGGAAGAAAAAGGTGTGGCCCAGGGTACATGGCAAACGTGGGCCCTTGTCAGATATATGCCCCCTTTTAAAAATGCAAATTGATAAATAAACACTGAAACAATAGGGCTCTGCTAATCCTTTTACAAAGGGCAAATTGCTAATCTAACTCCCCAGCCAGGATGGCTGCTTCACCTTAACAATAGCCGCATTTATACCTTATGTTTTACTTGTAAACAGACATGTAGTGAATTGGAAAGGGTTTCAGCTCACCTGCTTGATGGGGGAGGGCGGTAATCCTTTCATGCCTTGCACACTCGGTGAGCAATGCTGCCATTTGATCACACTGAAGCAAAAAGGCCAGCGCAGCGCTGCCAAATTTTCAGCCACGTTAGGCTCGGTCGTGCTCGTCCTTTAACAATGCCGCCAGTGTCTCCGGTATGGGCAGAGAGAAAGGACTATTCATGTCTTCACGTACTGAGTACCCAAGGGCCTGATCTGCAGAGGTACTGGGTATCCCCAAGAAGGGGTGCTGAGCTCGCTGACTTTCAGTGACCCCAGTTTTCCTCACTTTGCAAGCGTGTTGAGTCCTTGCTAATGAATATTGGCAGCAGAGCGTGTGTGTGCGCCCATCTTCAATGGCCTGCTCCTGGGTGACAAGGCCATCGTGGAAAACCAGCAGGGATGGAGAAGGGTCTGAGTGCCCTTGTCCACCATGTTGTCCTGATAGGGGACCTGGAGCTTGAAACAGAGGCTGTGTGGTTGGTTACCAGAAAGGTGGATTGGTGCCAACGAGTTGATTGGTAGGTTGTGTGAGTCTTTGCCTTGCTTAGCATTCATGCAGATTTTATTAGTTTAACAGAATTGCTTGTGGTAATATTGGATAAGTCCTGGCTTGGAGTTTTGTCCTCAGCTGCTGCAACTTCTCTTTCTTTCCTACCTGCTTTTTTTTTCCTTTTCTTTTGATTTAGTCTCCAGCATTAGATCTGATCCAAAGAGATGGAAATAAGATTTTTCTTGCTGTGTTTGGTCAGTAAGATGTCTCCAAACCCATGAGCCTGTTTGGGAATGAAGGAAACATGGACAATCCATAGCTGTAGAGTCACAAATTTAGGGCAATTTGATGAAGGAGGAGGATTGAACAGACATATCTCAGTGGGCAGCAGACCTATGAGGTGCTCTCTTCCATGTAACTGGCTTTATATGAGGATAGAAGAGGAAAATCAGGATGTTTTCTGTTTTTTTCATCCCCGGAGGGATTATATTTGTAATCTGCCAGTGTCATGGGAGATTAACATCAACCTGTGTGTTTCCCAGGAGAAATTGCAACCTGCATCTGGCAAAGCAATTCATGGAGCTTGTATTTAAGGGATTCTTTGGAAAGGGAGGCAGGAGCAGTCATGAGCCAAACATGCCAGAAAGACTGCGTGAAAGACTCGGAGGGTCTTGGTTAGACATTGCTGGTCTGAGGTCTTCTCCTCACTACCAGGAGAGGAGTGTTAATGCAGCATCACCTCAAAGTAAAGTCTAGCCAAGTAAAGGATGCTGTTGTTTTTGTATCTGTTAGCAGATTGAATTAAAGACTGTGGGAAATGAGTTATTAGAACTTAAAACCTACTAGCTCATAAAGACCTACAAGTTTGATTATTTTTTAAACACAGATTTTTTAAACACCCCAGCTACCTCAAATTAAGAGAGCCTGTTTCTCTTGCTATGGTTAAGGAAGGCAGAGCTGGCACATGTAACACCAATAGAAGAGTTATAGAAAGAAGCTGTTTCATCTCCATTTCTGTCAAAAAACTAAGAAAAACACATGAAATTATTGGTCATGATTTTTATTAGAACTTTGATTCAAACTATTGAATTTGGGAATTCAATGTGTGGTTAATGAACAACAAATGTAAGTACCTATATTTAAGAAGGCAGTATTATGGGATTTTAATACCTACCCCCTTGTCAATCCAGCCTCAAATACCAAAAAAAAAAAAAAAAAATTCAGGACAGGTTTTGAGGGGAAGAATTATTAAATACATGCAGGCAAGTGACCAAGAGAAAAAAAAAAAAGAGCAAAACCTGCTTGTGACAGACTACCAGGGTTGTTTCCTTTTTCATAGGTAGAAAATACACAGCTTTTTCATCTTTCACAACTTTATTATGCATTTCTAATATTTTAATTCCTATCCTAATGTTTGAATTCTGCTGAAATTATTATTTAACATGGTTAAGGAACTGGCTAATAAGGCAACAGCGGTGACTTATATGGGAAGAAAAAATAATAGATTTGGGGGAGTTTTCTTGGCAGAGTTTCATAAAAATAAATCTGGCAACCAAGTTGCATTAATATTTTCAACAAGCATCAATGTAGAAGTATGCTGATGACCTGGAGTTGGGAAACATCCATAAAGAGCGGCATTTGGATCTCCACGAGGAGTACAAAATAATCACAGTAGCAGAAGCGACGTGAAATGTAATACTGCAGAAGATAAGATCTCACAGCATTTAGGGAGAAATAATAAACATTTTGGCAATGAACTGAAGCCGAAGGGTTCAGAGGAGGTGAAAGCCGGGGTGCCGTAGTGAGTCACAGGAAGTTTGAGTTGGATGCAGTATCGGTGCAACCCTTTCCAGGGGAGAGAGGAGCATTGTATTCATGCTGCTGAGCCAGGTGCTGGTGAGAGAGACCTTGTGTGAAATGCTGCGTACGGCTCTGGGCAGCTGCCTTCATAGGAAAAATTAAAAACAAGAATAAATCTGCACTGAAAGTAGGTGCAGCGTAGGGCTAGCAGAATAACCAGGAGGCTGGAAAACCTGTCTTGTGAGAGGCTAAATGAGCTTCGCTCACACTCAGTAACTACAGAAGGGGAAAGGTGCAAAGAAAAGAAGAGTAACTGGAACTGAAGGACAGCGAGTATAAGAAAAAAATAGATCAGTGAGTATAAGGAGTATACATGAGTATAGTGAGCCATGAACTGTAGATTTAAGAGGAAATTCCCACCATTTGAGCAGTGAGGTTCTGGATGAGCCTTCCAAGATGCGCAGCTTAGACAACCTCATGAACGTTTAAAGCGTTTAGTACATGCATTATCAGATTGACAAAGACAGCCAGCAATCAAGCTGGCAGCGGGCAGGGCAATCTTCATTGTAACACTGGCCTATGTTTGAGGGATCCTTAGCAAAGAAGGGCAGGAGCAGTCATGAGCCAAATGAACTGTGCTGGAAAGACAGAAAAGGTGTGGAGGCTTTAGGTGAGATAACACTTGTCTGAGGTCTTGTCTTCTCTGCCAGGAGAGCAGTATTAGGCAGCTCAGAATAAATGTAATCAAGTTTGCTAGATGGTAAGTACTTACCTGGTGGTGGTGGAGAGACGCTTGTGGGGAATGATGGAGGAAGACAGCAGATTTTATTTCTATATTATTTATATATTATTTTATACACACACACACACGCATATATATAGGTTTCATGAAAACCCTTGATACGCATGGGCAAGGAAGGTATTACTGCTTCAATAGTGGACTTCAGTTCCCAGAAATGCTGCCTTAAACTTTGCAAAGCAAAGGCACAATATCTTGCCTTTTTTGTAGCCTTCCTTACTTGTGGTAGGCAAGGGCAGGAATGAACTCTTGAGTTGAGGAGGGCAACAGCCCTTGTGCAAGTCTGTTGGGAGGTGTAAATCTCCATGTGGAGTAAGGTGAGAACCAAGCACTGGTTGAGTGCACACTTGAAGCTCTGGGACTTGCAATCTGCCCAGCTAAGTCCCCTTTTGGACTGGGAGCACAACTGTGTTGAAACCCTCTGTGAGACCCACAAGACTCTTGCTAAACAGAGCAACTGAACAAAGGTCAAACCCAGAAGGGGAGGAAAAAAAACCCTAGCAAGAAACTCTAAAACCTGTGGGAACAATCACGGAAGGAGAGGAAGGAAGAGTGTTTCCTGGAAAATAAAGAACCTCATTGAACTTTAAATCTAGCCCAGACACCCAGAGTCAGCCCTTTTATGTTAGAAAAGCTTAATCCAGCAAAAATGGGGACAAAAAAGAAAAGAAGTTGAAATGCTGGAGGAGTGAATGATAGCAATTTGCCCTTGTGTCATTGCTCCTTCTCATCCCCATCGTGCTTGCATACCACAGAGGGATGCTGCACGCAGCGATCCTTGTGACCAGGCTCATTTGTTTCTAGACAGAGAAGAGGGCAGAAATGGGTGCAGGGAGCTGCAGTGTCTTGCTCTGGATCGTCCGGGAGAGGAGGAATGTAACTTCAGACACGCCGCTGAAGCTGGCCTTCAAAATGCCGTCATTTGGCTGCAGAGGAGAACCCCCACTCTGCAATCCTAAGCACACGTGGCGCAAAAGTTAAAAGCGATCGTAAGAGAATTTTAATTCCTTATTAAATGTTGATTCACGTATGGCTGGAGCCACAGTGACCTGGAGGTCTGGTGTTTGATCAGCTCCGAAATGATAAACTGATCTGTAACTTATGCCGGTTCCCGTGCATGGCAAAAGTCATCTGATAGAGACCAGCGGTGAATGGTGTGACTTGGAGCTGGAGCCATGCCCTCCTGGGGTGGGTGTGTGGGTGGCAGCCTGAGTCACTAATTGCCTTTGGGAATAGCCCTCTGCGCAAGAATGTTATCAGCACCTCCCCTGCCGAATTGTTCCCCCACAGACCCCAGTAGCATCGCTGGTTGCTAACTGCCCAGAGTTACGTGCACATGTTCTTCAGTTTCTTCTGCTTGAGAAAGGAGCAGCTGAAGGGCTTTAGCAAAGAATTGCTCCCAATCTGGTCCACACCAATGGTAAACAGCTTTTGCCTCTGATCACAAATGGCATCAAAAAAAGACTATCCCGTTACCTTTTTTGCTGTTGTCGTTTGGTTTTGATCACTCAAAAAATAAGGAATATTTTTTAGGAAATAGATGGAATTTTAAATATACATCAGATGTTTGGGACAGATGCTTATTGAGTCAATGAATCATTTGCAGTTGAGAAATATTTACTCTCTCCACATGTTACTGACATCAGGAGTGCTTTTGTTATGGAGCAGATGGAGGAACAAGTCACTCTCTGAGCAACAGAGTGAACTGAGTCAGATTTTCATCAGCTTTTACCGGAGTGGATTCTCTGAGCTTTGGCTTTTCCACAAGTGAACCACGCTGGTTTTTCTCTCTCCCTCTCCCCATCCCTCTTCCCCTTATTATTCCCTTTTATGCAGCTGTATATTTTTCCTCAAGCTTCATAGAACTTAGTAACTTTGAGTTCTGTTTGTCAAATTTGGTTAAGTTTGGCCAGCAGGATTGCCCAAGTTTCAGTTCCATAGGATGCTGAGCTAAATACGAAATGGTGGCAATCTTGGAGCTGTTTTGTGATCAATAACATAAATAAGGGAATTGTCTTGAAATCTGTGAACGTTGATGAGAATTGGGAGATCTGCGTCATCTCCTAACCAGCACCAGTTCTCGTGAGTAACCAATAATCACTGTCTGCCTTGTTTTGCCATACCTCTGGATCAAGGGCAATATCTACAGAACCTCAGAGGTGCTGAAGTTATGGTCCATTCATATTTATAATATATTTACAGGTAGACAGTTGTACTTCATGAGTATATGATTATTGTCCTAGCCAGGACTGCAGAGAAAAAGAACAGTTTATGAAAGATTCAAATAGCAGTCTTTATCCCAAATTAATGTTGGATATCAAGAAGGTAAAAAGATCTTAAAAGAAACTGTGTGGGGAGTTTAATGGGTTATCCACATAGATTCAAAATGCCATCATTCCTGTGAAAAGCAAATATACTTATGTGCTGCATCCTAGATGAAATATCATTATATTTTTTAATTTCTGGCATACCTGTTGATTTCTGTTGGTGGGCTTTGGGAGTCAGTAGGGCCACTGCTCTTTTGTGCCACCTACTTAATTGAAACTAGCTGTAAAGTTTTGGCCAAAATTTGTGTTTGAGTTATCAAGATCCCAACAGCCTTAAGGACTGTGGCAATGAGGGGGGTAACAAGCATTGCATTTATCTAGCTTACTTATTTAGTTCTGTGGATAGTTCCTTGATGCTATTTGGGCAGTAGGTCATGTAAGCGTTTCCCAAAAGCTATCTGCCCAACAGGAAATCATGAAAGCGTTAGGCAGGTGCCAGCTGAAAATTCCCCGCTGAAACGCTGTGGGATTTTGCTATATTCTGCAGTAGGTGCTTTTCTCTGAGCTCATGCATGAAGAAACCTCCTGGACTGGAGCTGGACCAGAAAGGAGAAGCTAGACAATGTAGCAAAGTTGACGCTTTGAAACTATTTCCACTTATTTAAACAAATCTATTACCTGTTTGAATACCTGGAAGTACTCCAGAACTTCAACAGTTTCTAATTTTCTCTTGTCTAAGTCCCCTGGTTTATTTTCCCAGGCCTAGTAGCTGCCGTCTTGAAATGTTCTCACTAAGAAGGCAGAGAGGTCCCTGTTTTCACACTGTCTTCATCCCCACAATAGCAGGACTGGTATTATGGTGTCACTGTGTTACGCCTCCGTCCTAAAAGTCCAATAATGTTCAAGATTCAGGTCTCCAGGATGGGAACAAAGGCTCCAGGCTGGCGGTGAGCAGCAGTAAGGGTCCTCGCCTTGAGGAAAGGTTATAAAATCTGACTACGGTGGACGGCTGTCAGCACAGGAGACTGCGAGAGCCGGGTTGCCTTCCTGGGACAGGGGAATAAGGAGCTGTTCGAGGGGTCTTGCTCCAGACTTTTAGAAAGGATAAACCCAAAACTTTGTTAAGCAGTGGACAGGCACATTATTGCTTTGGTTGCAAGGGGAAATCGCTGAAGGTGCACTATTTAGAAGGATTTAAAAGCAGCTTGATATATACACACAAGTGCTCTGTGGCATAAGCAGCTGTATTCATCTAACACGTTAAGGAAAAAAAAAAACGCTTGGAGGCTTGACAACTCCCCTTCCTTCGGGCTATAAACCAATTTCTTGTTGTACCTTTAATTCCCCTGCTCTCTCAATAAAAAAATGATCCAGTTGGCCAGGTGCAATGTCAGAAAGTAGTCCCTGTCAAGCAAAGGCATTGGCCAGTGTCCACGGGACTTTATTAAATAATAGAGTACCACAGCAAAATATGACAGAAGTCCAACATTACTGACCGCAAATAAATAAAACACCAGTCTTTGACCACGGGGAAAAACTCGAGCTATTTTGCACACAAATCTCTGGCCCTTGAAGCAGTTGGGGGAAGGGAAATTTAGTTCCTTTCATAATGTTAACCAGACCTACTTCCTAATCAGCACTGAGCTTGTTGTTTCGTCTTTTTGGAGCGCTTTTCCTGAAAGTGGGAAGTAGGAATCCAGCTGCAGGGGTCTAGTCTGCAACTGAGCACAGTAGGCAATGCTTTTCTTCCAGCCTTCAGTATTTAGGGTTTCTTCTGCTTTCCCTTTTGCTCAGTTGCAGCCTATCCTTCCCATACTTTCAGGGCAAAGCTTAGCATCAGAATCCTGCACCCTGTCTTCTCCTGTCTGGATTAATAAAACAACTTTTGACGTGTTTTCCTCCTCAAGTCACTGTACTAGTGATGTCTCTCACATCTTCTACCAGGTGGGAACGCCATTTTTTGTCTTTCTGGAGGTTTTTTTTTTTGCTTGTGAAGAAGGAATAAAGTGCGGATGGGGACAAATGTTTCCAAAGAAGCCAGTGGTTTGGTGGAGCTCTTTGCTGAGATGCCAGGGCAGGCATTTTGTGACAGATTATTCAGCTGCTTAGATGGTGGGGACAGAGGTGTCTGAATGGACTCTGGTGCAATTAAGAACCTAAATCACCATCCCCTTTTGAACATTTGACCCAAGACCAGAGGAGAATGGCTGGATGATACTGTTGGAAGTCCCAATTCCCACTCTGCTTTCCAACCCCATGTCAGATTGATTTCCGGTGGGTTTTCCACCTGAGTTTATTCTATAATTTGCATTCTTGAGTTCAAACTTTGCAGTGGCAGAGAAAGTCCCGTACGTTCCTTGAGGGCACTTTCCTATTGGGTTTAACTTGGCGTTTCTCATCTCAGCCTGTTCCTTCATTCAGTTTATGTGAATGAGGAGACGCTTACCCATGGAGGAACATCTTCCCCCACAGCTTGAGGCACGCCTGGGAGAAGGACCCCTATCACTCAGTTTGAACACAGCTCCATCCAGGTGATATTGGCAGAGGAATACAGCTATTTTCTTTCCATTTCTGTTGATTATACTTGGGTCCCACAATATGGTGATATAAACCCAAGCTCATTCATGCTTCTGATGCGCTTGCCTGCCCCGCTTTTCTTGTCCCTGCTTTCACAGTCCTTGAAGAATGACAGTCACCATTTGTCAGTATAAATGTAGCCTCCATGGATCCATGTTCCTTGATGTTCATCTGTATTCTTGCTCTTTATTTAGGACAAAATGTCCACAGCACTTAAAAGAGTTGAGCACTTTTGGAAAATACAGTCTTTCTCACCATGCCCTTGCCCACATCAGAGGCCAAGGGAAGTTGCCTGATGCATGAGGTGTGTGGAAGGAGTTAACTGTTTGTGAAATAGATGGAGACCTTACAGCATAACCAGAAAACAGTTCCTGGCAACATCAGGGTTTGCTTTTCCTGCTTAAAACTCCATTCCCTTTCCTTTCTAAGCCACTTGGCTATGGGTCTTGGTCTTCTCTTCCTGACCAGTCACTTTCGGACTCATAAAGGTTTGTAGAAACCATGCTGGAGAAGAAATCCTGTTCTGTTTGAAAACCGCTTTTATTTGTGTTTTCTTTTAAATGGTATGTACCAAATTAGTCAGTCATGTGTGAGGAGAAAAGCTAACATCCCTTGTAACCAAGCAGTTGAATGCTCTATATACCTGGGCAAACAGGTTGTAGAAGCTGCAATTAACTGCCTTTGACTGTATAGTAACTTCAAGTTTTCAACTTTTGCGACCACTTGTTGGTGTTTGCAGAGCATTCCTAGAGCATATGGTAACCTTTAGCCCAGCAGAGACCTTCAGGAATAAGTGCAAAATCTCTGTCAATCCCGTATGGGGCATATGGTTAATATTACACTATGGCTTAGCTCTTTTTTGTTTGTTTGTTTGTTTTTGCTCTAAGTACATGTGAGTCCATCAGCTCCCATTCAATATCAGCTTTACAGCTGCCTGGAAGTCTATGTTGATACTAAAATACAAAGCATCTCATTTGCAAGACAGTTGCACATAGGGTTCTCATTATTTCGGGTGCTGCACAAACATTCTAAAAGAAACAGTTCCTGCCCTGCGACGTGCTCACCATCTGAAGAAATGCAGCAGAAAAAGGGGCAGGAGTTGGAGGCACAAAATAATCCTGCAGTGGCTTGGGTGAGATGACACAGCCGATGACTGATGGGGCCAGGAATAGGACCCAGAAGTCCTCAGCGATGTTGTCTCTCTCACCCAGTACGTTCCCAGGGTGGATTGTTATTTTAAATGTTTGTGAAACATCTGCATGTATAAAAGAACAAATCTTAAACCAATTGCAGTTTTCCGCCTTTCTATTCTGTCAGAAGCATTGTTTTAGGATGAAGGAAGAGGGGCAGAAAGATCTGTTAAGAAACATCCCACAAGCTATATAAATCTCCTGAGAAAATAATGCGGCTTCTTCATCCTATCTGATTCCTGAAAGGCTTTCATCCCTCGTAGATGGTACACGCTTGGTGTCCCAGCATGTTCCCCAGGAGAAATGCTGTGCTGGGCAGGCAGCGGAGCCCAGCTGGGATCCTGGCAGGGCACGAGAGGGGGTGGATGAAAGACAGCGGATGTCCTAGCTGGCTTGCTAGCGTTTGGACACTGTCACTTCTTTTCCTGCAGCTCAAATGAGACAAGGGCAGCTGTATGGGGAGTTAAGTCTCTCTCTCATTTCCACAGCCTTGAAGGGGGGTGTTTCCATACCTGCGCCTCTTTATTTAAATTGTTGACTTCATGTGATGTTTCGCCTTCGTGTCTGGCAACTGTTTATTTTGCTCTTCTGTCCCCCTTGAATAGAGCAGGTGGGTGCTCAGATAGGCAGTGCTATAAAAGACCCAGACTAGGCACAGTCTTTCATCCAGGCTTATAGCACAGGACAGACCCAGGAAGGCTGGGGACAAAGTGACCACCACGGCAGGGGAGCACAAAAGGCTCTGGCTTGTGCCTCAGGAGGGAATGAACTCAGGTGGCCCAAGCAGTCGATGGCATCTGCTCTACCCATTTCCCTGAGGTCCCTCCTCATGCAGGGGCAGTGGCAGAGGCAGAGGTGTATCTCAGTCAAAGCAGTTCACAGCTTGTGGTATTGGAGCAGCACCCCTTTTAGCAGCAGCCAGAGCCGACAGGGATGTTGCTGAGATGGGAGAGCTCGTGTCCTCCTGTTGCTGCCCTGGTGCAGGGACCCAGCAACCACTGGGACAAGGGAGATACAGTGGCAGATGATTGTGTTTTGAATTGCTGTCTGCCTACACGAAGGCTTTGATAGGACCTTCTGCCTGTGGGTCTCTCGGTTCCCTGTGAGCACAAGTGACCTAGTCCCCACGGCGTTCCCACCGAGCTGGTACATTTTGCCCCCACGTAACACAAGTGGGAGCTCTGGGCACCTCAGAAAGTCAAAATTATGTACCCAAACAGTGAATGACCCAAATTTAAAAGACTCTCTTGAAAACCTGAATTCTAACAACTTTCCCCACAGCTACAGCTAACCGGTGGAAAAGTCACCCTACTCCATGGCGCACGGAGGCAGGCAGTTACACGCGCAGAGGAAAAGTTGATGCCCCCCCAGATAATTTTAACATTGAAAAATGCTAAAATGCTCAGTGGTCTTTGAAAATACATGTCCAAAAATGTTTCCTGCATGATTCAGGGGTCACAGATTGAAGCACTGTTGGGAGAAGAACTGTAAAAATCAGGCTGGCTTCTTTCCCTCTCCTCCCCCCCAGCCAACCATTTAGGTTAGGATGAAAGCTGAGTCCAGGTTACTGTTTCTGGGACTTTTTTCTGTGAATACTTTGATATGAAAGCTGGGTAAGTGATGGAAAACTATGTAATCTGAGAGATTGCTGAAGGGACTGAGGTGTGGGGAAGTGAAGGAAGACAAACTGTCAGTGACTGATGATTTTTTCTTAATTCTAAGTCATGGGGAGCACAAAAGTTTCCCTGATTGTGACCATGCACTAATTTGAAACATTAAGATGAGTAGTAAAAAGATGGGTGCCTAAATTTAAACCCCTTAAATGTATAGTTAAGTGTCTAAGTAGAGAGGCTGCTGAATTCTGTGGCAGGAGACCCCTTTGCTGCAGTGGGTTTGCTGGACCTTTCCTGGACTTTTGCAAAAGCCCTGAGCATCTGGCAGCTCCCGCTGAAGTCCCAGTTAAAATATTTTTCCATTTCCCTGAAGTGCTGAATTATGGACTTAAGAACCCGACTCTAGGCACTGTTTTTGTCTGTGTGAAAGATCTTGTTACAAGTATAATATAATAAATTGTACTAAAAAGATTTATGGCTTTTTTGCCTTTTTTGCTAGTGAATAGATGGAAAAAATCAGATTTTTTTTTTTTTTTATGTTTCTCAGTCAGTAGGGATTGCACTGGGAATTGTGCTAGGAGCTCTTGTCTCCCAAGCTATTCTCTGAACAAGTCTGTTTTCCCTGAGCCAGCGGGTCTCCCCGAGCATGGGCCCTTCTAGCTCCGAGCACGCACCGAGGATGCACGGGGACCCGTAGCTAGTGCTTTGTGCCAGTAGGAAGCGGTGACGAGCTGTCCTGGCCCTCTGAGATGAAGGACACGTTTGAAATCTCCCTCCTCACAGCCTCTTCAGTTTTCAATCTTGCCCATCCAAACTGTGCCCGGAGTGCCTCAGCTCTGCCCGCAATGAATGCCATTTGAGAAAAAAAGACAAAACGCAGCAAAAAGCCCCCAGCCACAGCAGATCTGTGAAATCTTAAGGCAGCTTTGCTGACAGTAAAATTTCTGCAACTTCAGCAAGCAGCTCTGGTCCCTCTGACTGGAGAGCCACGTTTTGTTATTCCTAATTAATAGCAAGTGGCAGGGCAGGCGAACAGCACGATAGGTATGGTACCAAAGTTCTTCTTCTCCCTATGCCCCCCGCTCCCCATCCCCGCTTTCTCCTGCCTGCCACTTTGTCCCACCTTTTGTCACCATCTGCACCTGGTTAGCCGGAGAATGTTTATTATATAATTTAGTTAACTTTCGAGTTGCGAGCCTGCCCGTTTGATGTGCCCTCCTCTTAATGCAAAGCACACCATTACTAGTTAATGATCATGAACTGTCATCACAGTCACTTTGAAAAGGTGACAGTGATGAATGGAGCCGGCGGCTCCCAGGGAGGTTGATCACTGAATGGACAGTAAAGTTTATTTAAGCCCTGGCCTGATAATGGCTCTGCATATTTCAGATGGGTTGTTTCCACTCACTTCTGGGATAGCAGACATTCCCAAAATGATGCGTCCCGCTGCCGCCCCCTGCCCCCCGCGTCCTGCTCGCTTACGGTAGGGAAGTCTCCCCCCATTCCTGCATCTGCTGCCCTAACTGCTTCTCTGGCCGCGCTGCAGTTCTCCAGCCAAAAGAGGGGAAACTCCATGGCAAAATTTCCTCCCAACTTTGAAGAAAGGAAAAGCCCCTCTTGGAGCCATTTCCCGAGTGCGTGCACACAGCTGCTCCACAGGCTGGGGAAGGGGCTCGTGCTCCGATTTAACTTACGGCGGCTTTTTTGGCAGGATCGCGGCCGCTTGCCTAGCGTGAGGTCTTGGGGATGGACTAAAAATAAAAACTGCATCTTGTCACGCTCTCCTAACGGGGCCCAGCAGCCAGCACCGGCAGGCCTCGGAGCTGGGAGACAACGCGGTGCTTTCGTGTTGGGAGCCTCAGGGTCCCAAGATAAACAAATCTGCTGGTGAGAGTGACCAGCGTTAGGTCAGGCTAAGGGTCGCTCGAAGGTCAAGCCGCCCCGCAGCTTGGATATTTTGGTTGTGTATTTACCTTCCCAAAATGCACGGTGCACTGGAAGGCTCCTCGCTTCGGGTCGTGGAGCTGGGAACAGTCTGCCAGCCGGTCCCGGGGGGGGACATCCCTGGGACATCCCCAGGGAAAGACCCCCGGGAGAACAGGGTCTTGGTGGCGCGACTGGGGAGAGGGAGGGAGAGCGTCTCTGAAGGGCGATAGCTCTTGGGGTAGGCAAGGTCTCTGTGCATCTGTGAGCAGGCCGAAGGTGCACGGGGTGATTTATGTTGGCATAGCCGCTTAGCTTTCATTTTAAAGTATGCTGTGTGGGAAAAGCTGGTGGCAAAAAACAGACATGGTTTTCTCAAGCTGTGTAAAACCTGGAGCTTCATCACCTGACAGGAGCCCAGGCTGCCTGATTGCACTGCCAGAACCTCACACATGCAGCAATCAGGTCTGGCTTAAAGAGCTGGAGAAAATCTGAAGAAACAGAGAAAAGTTCAAGACACTCCTCGTTTTTCTCTTTCTGACTTTTGAATCTTTAGAAGATCGGTCCTCCAAGCTTTACTGTGCAGCCAGAAAGGCTAGAAATGCCCTCTTCTTTTTCCTAAGATGTGAAAGTAGAGACATTTCGTGAAAAGACTCCAACTAAAGCTGTAGGGAAGCCATACCAGTGTCCACGAAGGGTTGACAACTGGCAACACTGCAGAAGCTCAGCTGCACTGATCCCAGTACTCCAGGAACAGTTCTTCTTGGGACTCTGTTCTGGGCATGCTGCCTACAAACAAGTCAGTACTTTCTCCAGTTATTATCATGATTTTAGTGGACAGTACGGCAAAGATATGTATGGCATACGTACGGCAAAGGATGTCCCGTGACATATATGGTGAATGTTCTGTGAATGCCTAGATGTCCAGCTTGTTCTCCTGACTCACCTGCTCATCGGGGATGGTCCTCCTCTACCCCATGTGGCTCCCTGGACAGATTCAGAGGAAGGCTGTCAGGGTGAGATGAGAAAGGAAGGAACCACACATCCACCTACAGAGAACAAGTAGTCCTCAAAGCTTTAATATGGGTTCCCAGATGAGAGGAGGGAGGGAACCGAGGGACATGAAAAGGTGCGCTGGAGACAGGAACGACTATGTTGCAGCTTTGGTAGAGTCACAGCCTGGAGGGAAAGGGTTAGGGAATTTCTACAGACACACACATAAATGTCCAAAAAAATTACACCAAAAGCATTTATTGCTACATAATTTTTGATCCGTTCTCCATCATGGTCACAGGATGGTATTTCGAGGCCATATCCTCATTAGAAGGATGAGAAAGAGCCTGCCATCCAACAGTAGCTTCTGGAGGATCTGCTGGTATATAGTACTTGTATGGCATGATCAAAACCAGGAGATATTAGGTCTCAACTACATGAGAAAATCATATCAATTTAAGTGAGTAATGATTTGTCTAAAGTTTAAACAATATCAAGCTTTACTTTCAAAGCAAAATAAGGACACTGCCACAAGGGAGCCACATTAACCAGCCCATTTGTAAACTGACAGGGCTTTTTCTGGTAGACAAGTCTATAAACCACTTTCTGGTATCTCAAATGGCAAGTTATCGTGCACATTTAAGGGGTAACAATGGGCTTTTAGGAAAAATAAATCAATGGGTGGAATTAACAATCGCTTTCATTGTCAAGATAAATATTTTAAGTGAGCCGCAGAGAGGGAGGCAAATTATTCTCATGAAGTTCTGAGGTTTGGGGGCGATGCCAGGGAGCTGCCGGTGGCGGGGGGCTGTCGAGCCTGGGCAACGCGTGTGTTTGCAGCAGTATTTCAAAGCAGAGCCATGTCCTTCAGAGAGCGAGTTTCCCGTCGGCAGCATGCAGGGAAGGCAGGAGGCCCAGCATCAGCAGTGGCACCGGGCTTCACTGCCCGAAGATGCCTTCCTCCGACCTTCCTGGCACAGGGACCAGGCTGAAGGAAAGCTATCCTCATGTCCCTGCTGCCTCTCAGTCCCCATGAACCGAGGGGAGGCAACTGTCCTTTTAAATTTGGGTTGAGACATTTTACCCCAGCATCTGCAAACATTTAGACACAAAACTGCTGCTGTTAACTGCCAGCCCATTGTCTGCCACTGACAGTTTTCTCTGAAAGTCACTTACCAGGGGGTGAATGTTGATTGAGCAAATGAACACAAAGTGGCCGAAGCCTCTGGCTGGGAATTGTGCTGCTGTTAGTTTAAACAAATTGAATAGAAATGCCATTATCCGGGGAGAATCAGGGAATATTCACAGAGAGCAAAATTTGCCATCAGTGACTAGCACAGCGAGATGGATGGAGCGTTTGGCCTTGATTGAGATGTCACCCTGGGTATGCTTATTGTACCCACGCTCCCTCCTTTCCAATGTGATTTAATCCGAGGCTTCTCCCTCCCTCCCAGCCTTCATTGCTCTGCAGCACTGAACCTGTGCTCCCTCTTAGCGGCACAGCGTAGCCAAACCAGGCACAGCCAAGGGATCTGCTCCAGTCTCAGCCCGTACATTCCCAGGCCTGTATGTTCTGCCTCTTTATTTCCCCCTCCTTTCTATGGGACATGCACCAGGTTGGTATTTTACCTTCTCCACCTGGTGTGCAGGCCAGCGCGGCCAGCTGGGCATTGCCTCGCTGGTCAGAGGATCTCGCTGGGCTCTCGCAAAGCTGGGGCAGAAGCTCCAGCTCAAATGTGGCTGGAGGGTATCCCTCCACTGGTGTGATAACACCCCAAAAAGCGCCTTTGAGGTGGGGATCAAAGGGTCTCTGCTCTATGCAAAGCATACACTGAACCTCCCCTGGTTGATGGAAGGGCCAAGGGGACAGGGGAAGAGAAACCGCTGCCTCTGCCACGGCTCAGCCTCTGCCACCATTGCTGTGCATGTGTGGGGAACCGTCACACAGGTAAGAGGAGTCTCCAAGGTCTGACTCTCAACGCCGTTGGTGTTACAGACTTCATACAAGAGTGGCTTCACCTCAGCTGTGTTTGCCACATCCTTTTCCTGAGGACTTTTCCAGACTCTGCCGCCACGCTCACTGCCACGTGTGAAGCAGCACCCTTGGGCAGAGGGGTTTGTCCCCACAGGGGTAAGGAGAGGGCTCGGAGAGGACGGTAGTGCCCAGATTGGGCAAACTCTCTGGCTGACAAAGCAGAAGGAGGGGAATGAGAGCCCTGAGTATTCAAGGGGGTGGGGAAACACTGACCCAAATGGAAGACGTGGATGTTGCCTGATCAAATGGCAGTGAAAGGAACATTTGAGAGAGATGAAACACCTGATAAATTAACATTTGCGTTAAATGGGATCTGGTCTGATTCCCATGGCTGGGTAATTTGTGAGTGTGAGGTGTTGCGGCTGCAGATAGAGGTGAGCAGGACGTGTTATTCAGATTATTTTCTCACTTGAATTTGCTCAGAAGATGGGGGATGTCGTGCCTTGCAACCCCATGGGGGTAGCAGTGTCAGTGCCCAGCATCTGAGTTTCATGAGGAGCAGGATATTTGATTTCGGGAGACAGAGATCGGTAGCTGATGGCATTAGTGCTGTTTTCCCAAGCTGGTGTGAACGCAGTAGAGCAAAGACTATATAAAAGTGAAAGTCTTCAGTGCTTTCTACCTGGAGGGCACACCAGTTTGGCCTGCTGTGGGAGGAAAGTAACATCCCACAGCTTGTAGCTCTGTACCTGCAGTAACAGGTGCCACCAAGCTCCTTGTGGAGGCAAGAAGTGATTCATATCTCATGCACAGTAAGGTCTAGCCAGCAAGGCCCTCAAGCTCTGGTTTGAGTCAATTGCCCCCACCGCACTCTCCACTCTGCCATGCACAGGCCCATACTGAAGCTGTCGCATGGCCAGAGATTTGGCGAGTGGATGGAGCGCTGGGGCGAGGGACATGGAGCCAGCAGTACCTCTGTCTTCCTCTCCGCAGGTGCCGTTGGGCAGCCTCATCCTCCGTGCAGAGCGGGTCTGTTCACCGAGCGGGGTGGGGAGGAGAAGGTCTCCAGGCTGGGAGAAGGGATGGCACCAGGGACACCTCGCAAGCCCCCGGGGCGCTCAGGGAGACTGCCATTTGTTTCGGCAGCACAGCATAGCCACGGGGCACAGCCTGTCAGGCCTTCACGCAAGTCTGGGTAAAATACGGCTGCTCGTTAACACCCCCCTGCCAAGTATCAATACCAACCCTGAGAGCAGGGGGTTGCCAGTCTTCAAGTCTGCCCCTGTGCTTGCTCCGAGCCTGGTGCTCCCTGCAGCATGGTCCGGATGCCCAGCTGGTGGGAGGGACTCTGACCCCCTGCCTTGTGCCAAAGCAGTTAACCAGACCGAGCCCATCTCTCCAGCACCAGCCTGGGCTCTCATGGCCGGTACAATGCACCCAGCATGAGGGGTTGGGGCAGCAGAGCCTGCCTGAGTTGGGAGTGATGGTCTGTGTGCTTTGGCTGGTGGGTCTGGACAAGGGAAAGCATCAGTACGGGGCCTCTGGATGACAGCACATGCAGCTCAGGGAGCACCCAGTCTGGGCCGTCACCTACACAAAAAGGATCAAGAAAAGAAAGAGGAAATTTTTCCCTGCTAGCAGGTAAAGCTTCCATGTCATCAGCAATATCTACGCCAATAAATTAAACGAGGCCAGGACATAGCTGTTCTATATTGCTAAATTGTTAGCACTGTACCTGCATGGTTTTGGCCCACGCCAGTTACCACCCCCTGAGATGAGAGCGTTTCAGGTGTTTGCAGCAGCTGTGCCCACCGAGCACATCGGTTGTGGCCGGTCTGTTTTGAGAGACACGAGAACTGGCCGCACAGCTGTGAACTGCGCTGGGTTAGCAGGCTCCAGGGGACAGCCCAGGAGCGTTTTATTTACTTACAGAGATGTAACCATCCTTTACTTCCCTGCTGCAGTGCGCACTCGGCACTAGGCAGAGCTCGGTCTCTGGGGCGATGCTGTAGCAGGCAGGCAGCATGGCTTAGAAGAGAGCCCTGGCTTAAGGGAAACTCTTTCAGGGCTCCATACCCTTTGGTTTTACCCTGTGTTGGATATCACCCCTTTGCTGCTCTATCGTCATCCCAGAGCGGTCCTTCTCCCTCTGCGCTGCCTGCTGAAATGCCCCTGTGCTGCCCACGTCCCTGGAGCTGGCGCTCAAACCTTCCTGCGCCTGCGCTCCCCTCTCCCTCATCCCCACACTTCATCCTTCTCCTGACCGACTGTCCACACCTACTCTTGTATCACCTCTTTGTGAAAACACATCCCCTGCACTGCTTTTCTGCTCACGAGAGCCACACACAGAGTCACGTCATCACGCGCGCCGGCTGGCACGGCCGCGCTGACCACTTGGGCAGGGGGATGGGCAGGGGACACCCGCTAACACGGAGGCATCACCCCACCGCCATCCACACTGACACCGAGCCGGACAATGCAAAGTGAGCTTAATGCTGTTTTCATGGCAAGGCTTTCATTTACACCTCAGCTGGTATAAATGACACCAGGTTTTAGCAGTCAATTTAATCCTTTTACTTCTTGTGCAAAGGAATGTGTGCTCAATGGCCAGGACTGCCCCACACAGACCCGTCCCCAGTCTCCTCCTTTGCTCCTGGAGGTAAAAAGTTCAGCGGGACGCTGTGTGCGGAAGGGTTTTCAGCATCCCCAACTCGCTGGGGAAATGGTCAGTGTGCAGTGAAGCATCCTTGAGCGCAGGGATGAGAGCGTGCCTGCCCCGGGCTGGGCGGGTATAGGCTATACATAGCTCAGGTCCTGGACTGGCGGACAAAGGGAGCCTGTAAGGCTGCTGGGATTTGTGGTTATCAGCGGCCAGGGCAGGAAACGTCCCACACCACAATAACCTCAACTCCACCTTATGTCAGCAAGCCCTACAAACAGAAGGACCTGGCCACAGGCTTTTGCACAGCCTGGTACTGTACACCGGAGCCCGCTCACATGGTGAACGGACGGAAAAACAACACGACTGGCCTGTTCTGATGGCAAGCAGATAAACCCTCGCTCCACTCAGACGGGTATTGTTTCCTTCCCACTGGCCTTCTTGCTGCCACCGCCGAGCACACGATAAAGCTTTGGCTTTTTATAGGGCTTCTGTTTGAGTTTGTGCTGATTTCAATGCAGTCATTCAAAATGAACATGCTTGGTGAATTGTTAATTCAAGCGCCCTGGAACACGGCAGTTAGGAAAAATGTAAAGATTATTATTAACCGGTTAATTCTGGGTGCAAATTCCCACTGCTGCTCTAACTAGAGTTAGATTTTCTTCAGCTTTCCATGGCAATTGACTTCAGAGCCAGGGCTGGCAAGGAAGGGAGGGAGTGTGAGCAGATGTAAAGAGCTGTGTTTTCGGTTCTTAGGCCGTAATTTTGGTCAAACTCTGCCAATATTGCTGTTTCCCCATCTGCCGCCCGAGGTGGCTCGGATCGTTGCTCCAGCCTGGATTCCAGGAGAAACGAAACCAGACGTTCACCTAGGCTCTGTCAGGTACTACATCCCAGCACATCCACGTATGGCTAGAGACAGGAAAGACCTATGGGACCTTTTAGACCTGAATCCTTGTGTTGCTTATTCCCTAACGTACTGATGATGAGTTCAGATATTTTGCTGAATTCTTGGTGTGTTATGGCAGCACCCTGGCATCGCCATCCCGGGCCTCCTGCTGATATCCTCCCCCCATGCTGCAGCACCCGGATGGCAGCCGCGCACCCGGGCACGCTCAGGCAGGAAGGGAAGGTGGGCAAACACCCAGCGCGCTTGAGCAGGAGTTTGGGTTTTTAGCTGGATGGTTTAACACAACAGCCTTTGGGAGAAAACGTAGTGCAGGTACTCGCACTACTGACAGCCTGTTTCCTTGCATTGCAGGAGCGTGGGCGTTTGCCTTAATCGGTGCTTCCTACACTATTTTAAGGCTGACTGCTCTTTCAGGAAAAATAAATGGATAACAAGATCTTTGCAACACAAGCAAGTATTATTAAATGCTTCTCTCCCATGTGCAGCTCATCCATAGCCCTTTCCCTCGGTAAGTCCTCTGTGCCCTTGTCCCTCACACCGTGGAAAACACTGGCCTCCTTTAAGTATGTTCTGAGAGGCTGAAGTGACTTCTGTCGCTACCACGGTCACCTCTGGCTGTATGTACCTGCAAGTAAGTGGCTCTCTAATCCTTCAGACCAGCTTCGATTTTCATCTGTCATGTGCTGCACAGGCTGTTGAGTCTTTTTTCCAGCTCAGGTAGTTCTCTGCAGCTGGTTCATGTTTTTTTGTACTGGATTATCTGCAGCAGCTTTTTATGTTTCCTCTGTTTGTGAATTGATTTGTTTCTGCCCTGCTCCTCCCCGCCACATCCACCACGCTCACTGTAATTCTGCCCACAATAAATCTTTGCCTCCTGTGAAGAGGTTAATGTTGCTTGACTGAAATATGCAGTGAGGACATGGGAGAATCTCTCATGTCCTTGTAAGTCATGTGTTCCTCCTCTTTTCCAAAGCCAAACAATAAAATACAATTGGAAAAGACACAACAGCCTGGGCTCCCATGCAATACAAAGTCTCCGCTCCGTCAACACAGTCAGCAGCGGTACTTGTCAACATCGAGTGTGCCCAAAGGTTTGGTTTGCTCCTGCTGCTGCCACTGCTCAGATTGGGGAAACAACCAAGACAGCTCCACTGCCCTGGGAATGTGCAAAACTCAAGTGAGAAACAGTCCCTGGCCTGAGGAACTTGCAGTCCTGTTAGACAAGACAAATGGAGGCAGGGAGAGGAGGCACAGAGAGATCGGGGCCAGAGTGAGGAGTAATTAAATCCAGGTTCCTGCTCATGAAGGGCTGTCCAGGGCTCTAAGTTGTCCACTGAACCAGACACCGACTCTAAATAGATTTTTATAGCCTCTTTTACTTGATCAGTGAACGTTTAAAACAATATTTTGACATTCCTGCTTTTACTTTATTCTATGTATTTCTGGCAAGTTTTTTTTGCTGCAGCACCAACTCCATAAGCAGGTAATTCCAAGCTGATCTGATATCTCCTTGTTGTATGGTCTTTCTTTGGACATGCTGTGATCCACCTGAGGGATGGCTTTGCTCCAGCATCATCTGAAACCCTCAGGCTGGCATATGCAGCTTGTGAAAGGTGCTGAGAGTCATTTGCTTAAGAGCCTAATAAAATTAAAAGCTGTGACAATTGCTGTGGTCAGAGCAACATCTGCTTCCTCTGAAATATCACAAGCATGGAACATACTAGGCCAGAAGGGAGAGAATTGGGGGGGAAAAAAAAAATCTTCTAAAGTTAAAAAAATACCCTTCAGCAGCTACAGCGTGTCAGTGGTACGTCCTGGCATCGAGGCTGGCCCAGCGCGGGCACGTGCATGCCTGTGTGCCAGGAACGCCGTGCTGGCCGGCACTCGGCCCCTGGAGCCACACATGGTCCCTGAAGACCCAGCCACTGCCTCATGTCCTTGCCACCATGCGGGGACCCCCTGGGGCTTGCAGGGCAGGAGGATCCCCGGCCAAGGAGCTGCTCCTCATTCCTCAGGTCCTCCCCGTCGTACCAACCTCATGGGTGTGTGTGGCAGGAGCCAGAGCACGGGGACTGTGACTGGTGACACAGAAACCTGGGATTATGTTTGTTATGGGTGTATGGGCATGTAAATGCCAATATATGTGCGTGCAGACTCCGGTCTCAGGTTGGCTTAGCTCCATACAGTAAAGTCGGGTTCTCTGGATATTTCTGTATCTCTTGCGCTTTTGTTGCCCTCCACAGGAGGCACGCAGCGGCTCCTCCTGCACCTCCAATCCTTTCCCCTGCCGCAGGACAGAAATGTTTGGAAAAGTTTTCAGCCTGATCCTCCTCCTCCCCGTTAAATTTAGCACGAGCTTGTAAAGCACCATCAGGAACAGCAATTAGAGAGCTGTGCGTTTTGGTTCATGGTTATCTGCAAGGTCAGAGAGAAGTACAGCCTGTGTTAGTGAAGGTTCTTCAGTTCTCATGCAGTTTAAACACAGAGGAGTATGTTAAAAATAAGAAGAAAAGCAAAATGTGTTAGTCAGTCCTGACTCTCACAAAACTAAACCCCTTCCTAACCCGCTCCCCGAAATTGCTCCTTCCATTTGCAATATTGATAAAGCATAATCAGCTATGTTTAATGGCGGTTAGCTTTGACAAAGGCCGGGAAAGTCAATGAACAACCTGCCACTGTGCAGGGCTCCCAAAACATACCTCCATCTAAGTGGGGATCTCCCCAGGGGTCTCCAAGCTAATGGCACCCTGCTTGACAGAGAATGAGGCCAGAGGATTTTCATGCTAAGAGTGTTTTCCTATCCTTTGTTCTTTTTTTCCTCTTATTCTTTTTTATCTTTTCCTTCTCCCTTTCTCCTGCCACCCGCTCAGCATCACCCTCCCTTTGTTTTCAGTCCTCTCCTGTGCTCTCTCCCCACTGCTGTGCATGGGCTTCGGGCCCTCTCCCGACCTCTTTCATTTCTGTTTCCGTGCCAGACCACCTTTGTCCTGACCCTGCCCAGGCTCCCTTTGGTCTCTCGGGCTCTCTCCTGCCCTTACCCGAGTCCCCCTCTCCCTCACACCAGGTCCCTGCCTGTCTGTGCCACTGCTGGGGGACAGCCCAGTGGGTGCTCCCTCTTCCACCCCCATGGTGGTGGCACCAAGCGTAGCAAACGTAGCAAGAACAGGCATTTTCTACAGCATGAGAAGCGGGAGCTGGATGGCACACCAGCGGCATTGCTCATCACCCCCGGGGACGGCCAACACCTCCCTCAGGCTCAGCCTGGCTTTGACTTGACATGGGCAGCTCTCCAGCCTTCGTCCCATCTCATTCCCTGTCTTCCTCTCTCTCTTTCCCTGCCTTAGTCCACGTCATTTCCATTGCAACCAGAATACGCTCTCTCTTTCTTTTCTTTAATGGACCCAGGCTGCAATGTGTCTTAATGGTATTTTTAGCAGAAAGCTTGGCAGCCTGGCAGCCCCTGGGCGTTTTGCCACCTTGAACAAAAAATGTGCATCGGCCCGATAAGAATTACAATGGGGTGCTCGGGGGGCCGTGAGCGGGGAGCGCCCTGTCAGCTGCCTACCTGCTCCGTGGGGCAAGGGAGGGTGGTCTCAGGGGTGCCCCCAATGCACGCTCGCCCCCCATCCCGTGCCCTGCTGTGCAGGATGGCTTAATGCACCCAAACCTGGCCTCTTGTATACGCTTAAGGGTATAGCAGGAGGAGTTCCTGGGGAAGCCATGGGAGTTAAGTGGAAGAAAGCTGTCGCAGGGCTGGAATAGGGGTATTTGCTGGACACAACGGGGCTGCAGGTGACGTGAGCGCAGCACCTTGTCCCAAAAATTTGCCTTGATGAGCATAGCAACCAAGTAAAGATGGGGACAAATGCCACTCCCAATATCACAGCCTGAGGGTGGCTCCTTTCCATCTGCTTCATCCCTTTGGCAGCGCTGGGGCTGGGGGCGAGGCAGTGGCCCCCTCGCAGGCACGGGGCAAGCACTGGGAGCTGGCACTGTTTGCCGCAGTGTTGTGGCTGGCACGGCTTGCTGGGAGCTGTTGTCTGCTGACGTGTCAGGCAAAATATTTGCAAGTGGGGATGGCCTGCCGTGGTGATTTCCAGCCGCAATCAATAAGGTGTTGTTGCAGGATTTTAATTTGAAAAATAAATATCACGTCCGGCTAACGTTTTTTAATATCTAATTTCCCGCTCATGGTTTAAGGGTCTACATCTTACTTAGAGAAATGGTGACAACGCAATTAAACGTCCTGGGAAATGTATGCGAAAATGCCGCTTTTTCCAAGCAGGGCATTCTGGGGATGCGGGAGAACATATAAGCCAGTGCACCTAGTTTGTTTATCTAGCCTCCTGACCACCCCAGCTACCTCTATAGTCAAGGAAGGGAGAGAAATTCCCTCAGGAAGTATTTTCGGGGGTAACACAGATGCTCTAAATACTCTTCAAATAGGCCTATCTTTCCTATTGATGCCCCAGGGGGAGAAGCTGGCCGACCACGTCAGGGACTGACAGCTGTGACGACCTCTTCCAATCCACACCGCTCTGACCAGACCTGGAGGGGCTGGGCCAGACAAGCCCGATCTCCGTCTCAGGACAAATGGCTCTGTTGTCCTTTCGTGCAAAGTGGAATGATTTCAAAAGGAGCCATGCCTGAAGGCTGGTGGTGAGGACATTTATTTGGTGCTGGGTTCATGAGGGTGGCTGCTGGCCTGCGTGCATGTGAGGGGGGATCCTATGCCTGGAGCACAGAAATGGACAGAGGGATTGGAAGAGGTCTCCAAAGCATCTCTCTGCCCAAGAAGTGACCAACTGTACATGTGTCTTGTTGTGAAAGATATTCTTACATTACTCTTAAGGACCCCCCTTACCATTAGAAAGGTTTTTCGCCCTGTCCATTATGAACAGGGGAGCAGAGTTGTTCCCCTCTTCATCTATAAGCTGTTTCATATAGCTGAGGGTTGTTACTGCATCCCCATCAGTCATCTGTTTTTTGACCTAAGCCATCCAGTTCTTTCAGCCCTCCTGTGCAGGTCACATTTCCCAGACCTTCGCTGTCCCTGGACTCTCTCTAAAGGGTCCACATCTTTCCTGAAATGCATTGCCCAGAACTGGCCACACTATAACAGCAGCAGCGTACCAGGACTGCACTGAACAAAAGGGTCATTTCTTTATACGGGCAATGCTGCTTGTTATTCCTTCCGACATGATGTTTGCTTTATTGGTTTTGGTTTTGGCTTTGGTAATAGTGTGATTCAGTCTTTTCTATAGAACTGCTGCTTAACCAGCTGTTTCCACTTGATATCTGTTCAGCTGATTATTCCTGACTAATTGTAGATCCTTGCACACTTCCCCACTGAGTTTTGTCACACCATTTCTCTAAATTGTCAAAACAATGTATCTTTTTCCTTTTTTCCCCCTTTTTAAAATTTTAAATTCTGATCCTCTCTCCCAAATACCTGTATCTGCCAGGTTTGTGGTTGCAGTCTATGTTCCCTCGTGCTGTGATAAATGATGTCAGGTAGAGCGAGGCACCAGTCCTGTGTCCTTCTCCATGTCTCTCCCCTTTTTGACAATGAACCACCAACAGCTGCTCCTTGGACTGGGTTATCCAACCAGTTTGCATTGAAACTGTGTTTTTCTGTTTTGCTTGAAGATATGTGAGGCAGCTTTGAAGGCACATGCAGCAGCACCAACCCCACCTCCAGACTGTGCTGAGCAGAGACAATGCTGCTGGCAAGAGAGGTGGGAGGGCACCTTGGCACAGACACCTGTAGGGTTTAGGTGTTTTGCAACTCAGCTTGGCCATGCCTTAAGAAGCCAGGTATATCCCAGGTGTCTGAAGGGCATAGTGGCACCTGGGCAGAGAAGTGGAGCACCCAACCTTTGTACTTAGGTGCCTCTGGGACCGATAAGGTTTCGTTTAGGCACCCATGCCTGTTTGCTGGCTCCAGCTCTTGCAGTGCAGCCCTCCCTGTTAGGCCAAAGGGCACAAACGCGCGTCAAACTGAAATGTTTCAGTCAACCGTGTTCACCCATTTGGAGATGCTGTTCTGTATGAAAGAGGCTTTCAGTGACCATGAAGTGAAATTTTTCTTTTGGAAAACTTCTCTGTCCAGGAAAATACTGAATACTGAGAACTTTTATCCAGCTTACCCATGAGAACAGATATCCAGATACTGGAAAGGGCTGCAGACTGTGAGATCCCAACTCTCTAGCAGTTTCTGGATTTTGGTTACCGTCGGTGGCTTGTACTAAAAGCCAGTGGGTTGCTCCACAAGTCAAGAGTCTGAGTTACTGTGAAACCTTCATCTCGCCTTCCCCTCACCCCTTTCCGGTATTAAAACCTTGAAGAGCTGCAGCACACAGAACAAAGGAGAAAGCAATAGGAGAGCAGCAAGGTCACACATCTGCTGCTTTCCACACTTTCTTATCTCTGACATCACAGGCCTCAAGGTCTTTCTTCTCATTAAAACAGCTGAATAATTGCAAACTGTACACAAACTGACTAAACCTGTGGCCTTCTGCCTTAGTCATAATATGGGATGTCTGGCCAGGGAAGATGTTTCTTGGCGAGGCTGGGTGGAGGGGCTGAAGAAATAAGCAGCTCTGTGGGAACGCAGTGGGAAGCCTTGCCTCTGCCACCATCCGTTGGGCTGACAAGCTGCAGGACATCCAGCCAGGAAAGCGTGGTGCCATCGATGGTGCTACTGAAAGCACCGGGATGTGACCCCATCCCACCCTTGGGAAATGCAGGGCCAGCTCCGAAATGACTTTGTGGAGTGCTGATTTGTAACGACCCCACCAGTGCTGCCTCTGCTTGAGGTTTACTTCGTCAGCAGGGGAGAAATAATAGGCCAGGGATGGGAAGGAGAACTATGGACTGGGAGAACTGTGGAAAAACAAAGGATAAGGCATATTATGGGTGAAGATGCATTAAAAAAGAAAGCAGACAAGGAGGAAAAATCACCCTGAATCAACAAGTCTCTCGTACAGCTTGGATTTGTTCAAGCAATGCCAGGCTAAGCTGACCTCAGACCCCTCTGTCTCTTGCATCTCTTCACATCTCTGTCTTTTGGACAGTCGCTTCTCAGGTCCGACCATTGCACACACCCTTGCTGGCGTCTGTGGCTGCTGTACCTCAAACAGCTGCCACTGGGATTTCTGAAAACCACACCTGTGACCACCACCCTGCTAGTCCTGGTGAAATTCATTAATGGCAAATCATTTGTTATGACATAACGTGGGATGTAAAAGATCTATTTCTGGTGGTCATACACGCCTCCCTGCTTGGTGATTAGTGTTTAGCATCTGGAAATGCAACAATCTGGGAAAGCTAAGGGGTTAGCAAGTGGATGGGGGTGGTCTGGGCTGTGAAAAATTATATGTGCACTCAAGTAAGTGGATAAAGATGCTCTTGAGGTTCCAAAGCTTTTCCTACAGGAATAGAAATGATTGTGAAAGATGAAAATCAGGAAAAATTGTGTAACAGGTGGCTACTGGCAGCAGCAGCTAAACACAAGTGTTAGTAGTTTTAGTCCTTCCTATGTTATTTGTGAAGGGTTGGAAGGCGCGGGCATTGCAGCTCTGTGGGCCTCCCACCTAATGCTGGCCTCACAGCTCCTCCCTGCATTTCATCCCTTTGGTGAGCCTGGCAGCTTGCCTTTGGCTGAAACACATCTACCAGCAAGGCTGCCACCCTTTGCTGTCATGCTGTTCATCCTCACTAGTAAAAATATAGTTCTTAGTTCTCACATAGATTTTTTTGTTTAAAATCTGGTTTCAACTTCCAGCTACTTATGTTGTGTCTTTCTCTACCAAGAAGAGGCTTCTGTTACGTGACACCGTTTCCTTCAGAATGAATTTGTCCCATCAGCAAGTCAACTCAGCCTTGTTTTAGAAAGCTGAACATTGAGAGATAGTGCCTTTGATCTGTATTTTCCTGAACATCCTCTACTTTTTTTGGCATTTTTGGAAGTGCGGACACTGGACCAAGAGCCAGTAACCCATTAGTGCTCTCTCCACTTCCCTGCCCCTACTTGGTGGGACCCCGTTACACCCTTAGCAACCCACCAGAAGCATTAGGGACAGAAGTAGGGCTTTTTCCTGTGACAAGAATGCACAATTCTCCAGGTGCTTTATGGTTTTATTTTTTCGACCTTTTTTTTCTTTAAACACTGAGTCTTGACTGCTGCTGGAAGTAGATTGCCAAAGTTTCAAGCTGATCAGGTTTTCCTTGGAAATAAGCTATCTAGCAAATTTTCTCTTTGTTACGGGTTCTTAGATCAATGTGCTGCTTATCTGATGAAACGTTTATCAGTGACAACTTGTGGCACATTGCCCCAGTCCCATGGTGCAGTTCCTGTATCTTTACTCAATTCCTTGAAGATGGTAGAAGATGACGCTGCAAACAGTAAACAGTAAATGCTGCCAATGTGCAGGTATTGTTTGAGCATCATTCCCTAGTTTGAACAAATCCTCAGTCAAATATGTACTGAAAAAACAAGCAAAAGTTGGCAGGATTGAATGGTCCTCTGGAATGATGATATACTGGTGGGAGTACTGTGGAGCATCCTGCCAGTCAGAGCTGGACCTCTGTGGCAAAACTTGTGGCTTCTCTTAGACATAGTTTTATTCAGAGATTACGAAGTCTTTTAAGTGATCTCCCTCTGGGCCCTGCTTCTTGAATATTAGTACCTCTGGACTAATGGCCACATGCAAAGGAATAAGAGAAGAATAAAAAAAATGCAAACTAGCAACAGTGATGCTTGGTGTAACTGCAGGATATAATAAAGCCTGGCTGGAACAATTATTCCTTTTGAAATTTCTAAACATTTCATGCAAAAAATTCCAGTTCTGATGGCACTGAATATACTGAAACAAATCATTAAGTCTTATGTATTTCATGGGGAGGATGAAGGTGAAATCTGTTATTTCAGCATTTCGCTCTAAGTAGCTGTAGGTTCTATTCAACTACTGAGTCACCTTTGGCAAAGTGAAGTTTCCTGGAATTATCCCAACAAAGCCCTCCAGAATATCCATTCTGTAGTTTAAAATAAGATAGCAATTCAGGTTTATATTTTGGTGTCAAAATAGTACAAAATTTTGTAATGGTAAAATAATCTGCAGGATAGAAATGATCATTTCTAACCACTACTAATGAGAAAGAACAATAATTCGAGTCTGTGAGAGCTGTTACACGCGGAATATCCCTTAGATAAACCTACAGCTAATGCATATCTGCTGATATGGGTACAGGCACATCTCTTTTACATATGTATAGCTTCAAACCTGTGGAGGAAAAGCCACTCTGATGTGCAGGACTCAGTCTCCCTATCTTCTCTCCTCCTCACATTCCTTCAAACTCAAAAGCCAGAAAAATACAGCAAGAGCAAGCATGAGAGCATCAGGGATAAATAACCCCAGGAGTACAAACTCACTGGTAGGTCTTTCCTGATGAGCAAGGTGGGACTCCCATGAAGATTTGAAAGGTATCCCCCATGCTCAGACCATCCAGGTTCGCCAGCATTTCCTCAGCGTCTGGCTCAAAACACTCAGCCTGAACGCATTGCCCTCCCACCCCCAAACACTTCTCTCCCACTAACAAATAAGGATCAGCATTTATTACAATGTCATCTGTAATGGATTACAGCTGCCCGGGACCTGGGGAAGCAGGACTCCACAGCCTCTCACCCCTCTTCTTGTTAGGATCATTCATGTTGCTGCAACACCTTGAGAACTGGGGATCTGTTGATCTCGCTGTCACACACACACAAAGGCAACATCACAACCTCCAGGATGCTTGTTACCTAAGGAGATACCACAGGGTAGAGGCAAACGATCTCATGTGAAGTCCTTGTGGCAGGTCAGATGTAGAGGTGAGCAACAGAACCTGAGTTTCCAGACTCCCATGCCAGTGCCTGGGCCACTGGGCCCAGCTTTCCCATCCTTAGTGCTTTCCCAACACCCATCTTCAGTTTGCACCTACATGGTCTGGAACAGCAGGCTTTGCTCCTGGAAGACCTTGTCTTTTGGTTGCTTCCTCCTCTGACAGTGGTGTTCAGATCTTCACCTCTGGGCATCACCTGAGACACTTGTAACTGGAGTCTCCTCTCAGGCAGCATCAAACACTGCTGTGCCTGCATATTTCACCTTCACCCTCTGCCTCAGTGTCCCCTCAGCCTCCCCTCTCCCCACACCGTGAGTGCACTTCCAACTTCAGCCCTTCTTCAGGTACTTCCTGCAAAGCAAAGCAGCAAGAAGGTTGTCCTGTTAAAGATAACACTCATCATATAACCCACTACTGACTACCTCACCTGTGAGCTCTTAACAAGGATTTGCAGTCTGTAGCTTGCTTCTGGGGAGGCTCTTCCCCTTGTTCAGAAGCTGTAGTGATGTGGACCTGGCTGTCACCCGGGGGCTACAGGAACCTGCAGCCTGAAGAGGACTAACCTCATGCAATGGTCCATTTGTAAAGCTTCCCTGCAAAGCATCGATATCTAAACTGCGCACTGTGGAGAAGGGTTGTTTCATTCTAAGAGAGCTCAGGACTGAGTTGTGGCGTGGCTGTGATGGGTTATAAGAGATGTCAGTGAGATCACTGCAAACTCTGCAAAAAAGATCAAGTTTGTCTTTCAGAAATTAATGATTTATTTTCTTCAAGCATTACAGAGGGCACAAACTCCATCATGGTTAGTAGGAATTTCCATTGTCTGATGACCCTGTGTCCTATGTTTGTACCTGACAGCACCCATACAGCTCCTTGGGCCTGTCCTTCCCCCACACCTGTGCCAGTGCCTTTCAGATAGGGGAGCCCAGAGCACTCTTTCTGGCATAACAGCCAATCCATTAATGCAGGATGCACTTTTCAGCTGAACTGAGTAACCCAAAGACATTTTTATACTAACAACCTAACTTAGGGGGTGGTGAAATGAGAGCTCAAGGGTAAGGCAGTGCGAAGAACTAGGCAGAACAGACTCTTGGACTCTCAAGCCCCGAGCCGGTGTCTCAGGCTGCGAGAACATGGTTTTTCCTTGCTTATGTTGCCCACTCCTGCAACCAGAGCGCTGGAGACTGGGACTGCAGCTATGAGGTATGGTTTTCATTTTCATGAGAAAGATGGAAGAGGTGAGAAGAGAGACATCCTGATTGGAAACAGGGAACACCGGGGATCCTGACGGAGCAGGCTTGGCAGTAGGTGACTCCTGTGGGAAGGTCGGGAGGACATGAGCCAGCAAATCCCTGCTAAGTCACCCTTGTGCAGGCTTTAGCGCTGAGTGAGACCAGAGCAGAGCAAAATGGAATGGGATGGAGGGAGAGGTGATGAGCGGTGCCCTAACAGGTCGTGTGGGACCTGCCTGCCTGCGTGTGCTGGGATTAACCTCCTGACACCAGGCAGCTGGAGAGCCGGCAGGGGACCCTGGGGACTGGGCAGGATCCTGTGGAGACCTGTTAGCACAGCTGCAAGGAGACAGATCTTGCAAAAGAGAAGCAGCTGTGGAAGTCAGAGAGGAAAGTCTCTGCATGTGGATGAGGAGGAGGGAAAGAAGATTGGCTCTGGCTGAGTAATAGGCCAAGGAAACATATTCAAACCAGGAGGACAAAGCCTGTATGTAAAGTTACATGTCTTTGAAGACATGCAAGAGGGAAACCTTAAGGTGATATATAGAGATGTATAGGCAAAAGCATTGCTTTTTTAACAAAATCTGGGGACTGAAACCCCTCAAAGACTACCCTACTCTTCTTCTTCCTCTGGAACAGGCTCTGTTTTGTTATCAAAAGTTCATCTGTCACTAAGGCCAGGCAATCCAGGTAGCTACTGTGTTCAGGAGGACAGCGGTGAGTGTGGTTTGCTGCTGAAGATATAAGCCACTTTTGAAGAGCAAAGGGAGTCATCTGCAGAAGTTAAGCAAGGATCTAGAGAGCAAGAGTTGGTTAGGCTAAAGAGTATATGTTCCTTCTGGAGGTATAGGCTGTGAGTTAGGCATCAGCTGCGTAGCTCAGTGGTGGGTCAGAGGAAACCGGTCGTAAACTTCTGACTCAGCATTTAAATACTGCTGTGTGAAATGGGTTGTGAATTGACTCTGAGAGTCTGAATTTCAGTGTGAGTACCTGTAGGTGTTACTAAAAGAGTGTTGAGAATCCTGTGCCTCTCCTCCACGGAAAAATCCATTCAAGTATTCTTTCTATACGTAGTTTCGGATGCCCATCTTAGAGCTGTTATCCAAGTATATGTACTGTTTACTGCAGCAGGAACACCATGGTTTGTTTCAGCAGACGTAGGATAAAATATGACACATGACTGCTGGTTACAACATCAACCATAGAGCCAAATCCTGTAAGAGATTTCTGGAACAGAAAATGCAGAAATCCTACTCGTTGCAGATACTCTGGAAGGGAATGAGAAAACAGGAATGAAGAATTGGTGTAAGATTCCTCCCTGAAAAATAACAGGTAAAGCAAGACTGAAACATGATTTATGGCCTAAAAATGAACCAGAAGAAAAATTTCGCAATCAAAGTGAGATTTATGCATTCTTCTCTGAAGCTGTGTTGTCTTGCCACTGTGATCCCGATATGCTGCCTCACCCTGTAGGCTTGCTATTCTCTAATCCTTTCTTCTTGTTGTGACTCCTTGCCTCTGCGTGGTCCCTTGTTCTGCAAATATTTAGGGGTGTGAGTTCAGTCACATTTCCAGACGGTTTCTTCAGAAAACTGCATTTTCAGACAGAGCCTGTGTCATGGTTCCTGTAAACAAGTGATGGTTGAGGCTAATAATGGTTTTATAGAAATAAAACAGTTTTGATTCCAGTTAAAAGTGAAGGTGTGGCTCAGTTTCTTTTTCCAAACTCCTTGCAGCATTCTTTTGAGTGGTAAATGTTGATTCTCTATGGAGTAACTGTGAGCAAGTGCAGAAGGACACATATGGTCCTGATCCCAGGGTTTGTCTATGGGCTGTGTGGACATCAACTGGTGCAGTATTTACGTTCTTTCAAGGAGAACAGGACCCTAATGAGTAACTATAAATAGCTGTGATTCAGTTCTTTCTTAACTGGTGCAATTACTATTAACCATACACTGCATTTTATACAGGTTTAAACTGAGAAAGTAACTCAGGGCACGTTTGGACCATGCATACCAGCCCAGTCCAGCACTAGGCATGTTTAGAAGGAGTTGTCACCTTGGACCTGAGGTGGCTTGGACTCCTCCTGGAGCCAAGATCGTTCACATCACTCAGCTGTGGGATCTGTGCTCTGCAGTCTCCTGTGCTTCTGGGCCTGAGTTTGGGATTCGCTACCTCTGGGATGTAAAATCACCTGTGTGAAAGAAGTTTAAATACAGGCTACGTGGAGGCCTTTCCATGCAGGAGAGTTTTTCCAGAGCAACATATTCCTGATGAGCTCCTCAGCTTCCAGAGTAGCAGATCCTTTGCCAAATTCATGCAATCTGCTTTAGAGCTGACCCTGGGGTTTTCTGCATGTAGTGCCCGTTCTGCAAGAAGAATGGCCACAGAGGAGCCTTAATTAAGTGGCTCTTTAATTATTTATCTATTCAGCAGCCACATTCATTCACATTGTATTCACTGAGCTTTGGTCAAATCCCAAGGGATTGTCTGCCTGCACACAACTATTTATCTAAAGGTATGGGTTTAAACTGATTAACTCACACTGGAGCAAGCGCCTATGTAGGCACTGATGTTGGCTTAATACCTTACTCAGAAGTACTCTGAAGTTGGCTAAGGTCTTGTACGGATCCTCTTCTTTGAGAGTAAAGTGTTTGCACAGTGGCAGGACTCAGCTTTACTGGGTTGTACAATGGCTGAGATAAACTGATACAGCACTGAGGTGCATGAAATCGGTGTGTCTGGCGTTGCTGGAGGGCTGCTGGAGATCTGGAGATGGAGGACTTCAGCTGCTTTCTTCGTAATGGAGACTGACTTTGTTCTTTCAAAGCTTCCCGCAAGATAATGCTGTTTTAGATCAATGCCGGTCCCTTCCCCTGGTGTCATGTGTCCGTGCCCTGTCCCGGAGCAAACTCATTTGCTTTGCAAAGTGCTCACAGATGCCTGGAAGTGGGAAGGCGTACAAACCCACCCCTTCTGACCCAACTCCATTGCTAACAAAGCACACACACATGTTTTCTGCCACTGGGATCGCCTTCCCACTTCGGTGAATTTGGGCTGCCTCCTGAATAATTTAATCCTCCTCACCTACGAGAGAGACTGGAGCAGCAGAAGAAGCTTCTGGCTTTATCAGCCATGTTTCTTCCTTCAGCTTATCAACAAACAAACTCCCAGTTGGCTTTGTTTGACTTCTAGGGTTTATTGGATTTGTTGCTTCCCTTCTTCATTTTCATATTAAAGGCTAAGGTTGGGCTGTGATCCTGCTACTGTAGCCTCCAGCTCCTGAGCTGATACTACTGGCTCTAGTTGCCCAGCGCCTGATGTAATCACCAGGAGGTATATCGTATGTGTGGCTACAGGCATTCCATATTTTCTCCACAGCCAGATTAAAAAAAAAAAAAAAAAAAGAAGAAAAAAAATAGGCTCAATTGGCTCTAGGTCTGTCAATAGTGACTAATCAGGTGCTGTACAATTAATTATGAAGGGGTGTCATTTTAAAACAGTTCTGAGGTGGGAAAGAACAGGCCTGGGCCCTTTACCTGCTGGCACTGTTTGTGTTGCTAAGCCAATACAGGCTGTGTCCTCTATTTCATTTACCTTTTAAACTATTTCCCCCGCATAAGTAAACACTTTCTATAAAGTGTGTGTGCATGCATGTGTGTAAGTGGGTGGAGGGTGATCTGGGAAGCTCTCCACCCTAGAAAAGAAATTAATGGTGGAGGGGAAGAAAAAAAAAAAAGCAGCATAATTTGGCCGTAATTTCTGAAGAACAGCAGAAGATAATAGCAGGTGGATGAAACAGGAGCAGCATGAAACAGTCTGGGGCTGAGTCCCAGTAAGCAGAATTGCTGTTAGATATGGGGATGGAGGTGAGAGATGTCCCCTCAGGGCAAATGCAAGACTGTCCCCAGCGAGGATCCCGGGCTCCCCATGCTGGGCTCCCCAGCAGCTGCCTGCCAACACGTGTTGAGGGGGCAAACTCCCGTCCCACCTAAGCTGGCTCTCCCAGGCTCTGCTCCCGGCGGCAGCCAATATCTGCCACCCACTCCCCAGGGGATGCGGCTGCCAAGGGTGGGATGGCACTCCTCCTCTCCATCTGGCAGGCAAATATTAATTGTCCCTTGCAAAGCAAAACTCATTCTTCAAGGAGAATGGCAAGGGAGCTGCTACTACCCAGTGCCACGCTGAGGGCACTGACTGGGGGGAGATTGGGGCGGGGGGGAGAAATGCGTTCACAGAAATGACAAAACCTTCTTTTTATTAGCTTAGTAGAAACAAAGTGATGGTGTTAAATGACTAGTGTCAGTCCTGTTCGAGAACTGTCACATGTTGAGACCATGATCATACCTTTGATGGCCACGTCTGGAGCTTGGAGAGGCAGGAGACGGGTTGGGAAGGCAGAACAGAGGATGCCAAGGGAAAGCCTCTGCTGGGACCACCTCCTTGAAGATGCTGATTGCAAAAGAGATCTTCTGGAATGGGACACGGGGCAAGTGTCATGAGGTCTAGTAGGAAAAATTAGAAATACCCTGTCAAATTGTTTAGCTTTCTAATGCAAAACTCCAAAATGCCCTGCCTGCAGGACTTGCAGTTCTGGTCCATGGGCAAAAAAAAAGGTAAATTCCTGTGTGAGTGAGTATGTGTGTGTACGTGTGTGTGTGTATGTAATTACTAACATTGCTTTTCACTGTGGTAAGTGTAGAATTAGATGGATTATTCTGGATAACCAATTTATTTACTAGAAAATGTATTTTAGGAGCAAAATTCCAAGGCACACTACGTTTTATTTTGAACTGTTCAAGATCAAGCATGTTGACTTTTTTCTTCAAAATTAGTTTTCTTCAGTTTATTGGCTAACATATTTTAAATGAAAAAAAAAATCGTTAAAGATAGAGGAAATCATTTGACTGAAATACCCATGTATTTTATTTAGCGAGAAGACTTCTAAAATGTTATTCAAAGTTATTCTCTCAGCTTTACATGTATCTCAGGGTCGTTGCTGGCAGCGTCCTCCTTTCCCCAATCTTCAAAAAACCACATTACGTTGGCTTTGTTAATAGTGATACATCATGACATTGGCTTTGTTAACAGTGAAACATTTAGTACCCTTAACCTCCATTTCTGTCAGCGTTTTGGTGACAGCAGCTATTGGAGCCCTGCCACAGCATTTCCTTGCTGTAATGAAAAGTGGTGGCTGGAGCTCTGTGTCAGAGGACTTTGAAATACGACTTGAGGGGGTTTAGTTCGTCGGGGCTATACAAGGTAGGGGTTGCCAGCCTGGTTTAGGTCAGGAGTCTGTTCAATCCAGTGTCCTGGTTTTGAAGCCTCAGCAAGTCTTGCACCGGGAGCACGGGAAATATATTGCCCAGAGAAAGGGCTTTTACCTGAATCGTCCCGGATCCAGGCAGTCCCTGCAGGAGGACACCCATGGCACCATGCAATAGGTAACATGGGCTAATACAGCAAAGCAAAATTAACAGATGTAGAAGTGGAGGTTACAACATAAACATGCACTCAGATACTGGTGTAATGAACGTAGTATAAATATTTAGATGTATTCCTACATCTAATTCTTAGCCTCATCATTCTTCTGTCAAATGGTTTACAAAAGGCAAAACTATATTTCAGTTACAGGCATGGCTTCATAATTCTTGAGGTTAATTAAGGCATCCAAGTGTGCTTCATGTCTGTCTGCCTCCACTTCGTAAATGGTACAAACCTGCAGATAATTAAAGGCTTTTCATACCAGTGACAGTAACAGCAGTTCAGGCCGTGTATGGTTGTCCACAGCACATCTGTAGCTGAGCGGACAGCCTAGGAGAAAAGCAGCAGCTACGCGTGTTGTTCGTATGTCTCCTATAAACAGACCATTGCTCGTGTCGCGTGTGCAGACATCATGTATGGGAAGAATTAATCACAGTTTGGGATCTTGTTACGTTAAGCGTACGTGAGCGCACCGTTCTCAGAGAGATGCTGTTTAAGCGCAGGCTGTGCCGATGCGGTGCATGTCCCTGATGCCCAGCCCGTGATGGCTTCTCAGCCCGGCGCTGCCCCGTGCTGCTGGGACGAGGACAGTGAATTTCCCCAGGCCCAGTGCTGGCACGGCACAGAAATCACAGAAATGCGCCATCCCTGGGGGGGTTCTGGTGCCAGCACAGATGCGGAGTGGTGCCCTGCGGACAGGCTGGTGTCATGCTGATGGGTGGCCAGGGGCACGGGGACACCTGCGCCGACCATGGCATAGGAGCAAGGGGCCGGTGGGCCCCACCTTCCCAATGTAGCTGCTGTGCCACATGGCTGGCATCGGCCCAGGGCACCGTTTGTTGTTCTGTTTCTTTCTCCATCTGGTGCTTTTATGCAAAAACTGCATAACTGTGCAAGCAAGGAAGGAGGAGGGGTGGCCTGCCCCTGGTTGGGGTGTCCCTTGCAAAAGGGGTGAGCAGGCGCCTGGATGCCACCCTGCCACCCACAGCAGAGGGGAGCTGCAGGGGATCTCCCCGGTGGCCCGAGGCTGGGCAGCCTGTAATGGTCCCAGAGCCTTGTTGGCAACTGGGATCAGCTTGGTGCCAAGAAGGGAATCCCCCTTTGCCAGGGGAATCCCTACCTGGCCACTTCACAGTGTTTTTAAGGACAGCAAGGAGCCTTATCACGTCTCCACATCTGCCCCAGATGCTTCACATTCCAGCGATGCTCCGCAGATGTGTTGAACCCTACAGCATCTCCCCAAAGAGGGCTCGCTGCTTGCCACCCCAGGGGCAGGGAGCCTCCGGGCACACGCCCACGCCAAGGGGAAGGGAATGGCCCCGCTGCCAAGGATGTCCTCGCAGAGCCAACAGCAGGTGACACAGCCCTGCCCCTTGCCCATGTCAGCGGGACCGCATGCAGTGGCAGCGGGTGCCGCGGGTGCAGGGAGGCTGGACTGTGCGCAGCCAAAGTTCAGGCAAACAGAGGAGAAATGGTTTCTGACCTGGTGGCACCGAGACCGCCTCAGCCACTTTTGGGTTTCACCTTGAACCATAGCCAGAGTGTGGGGTGCTGCCAGCACCTGCTGTCTCTGCAGCAACAGGCTTACAGCAGGGCATGCCTCTTGGGGAGCACTCTGCTCCCAGAAGAGTAAATAATTAATAAACACCTCTCACAGCATCTTCCAAAGTGCTGATATCTGTCAGTCCAGAGCCAGACCGCCGTGCTTCGCCATCTCGTTGCCATGTGGAGTATCAGCACACCTTATCTTCCATCTTTCTCCCTCTATCTCCCATGTCTGTGCTGTTTCAGGGCTTCTTTCTCTTTAAGAGGAAACTCGGCGGAAGCCTAGCTATTCAATATTGTTTCATATTATTTGGTGTGTGAAACAATTTAGTTTGTTTATGACTCTAAAGGTCAGATTTAACTGTTGCCCAAATTTCTAAAGAATAAAGAATGAATCAGGCTGAAGGGGACTTTGTGGCATGATAAACTGGAGAAAGAGAAGGGGGCTAGTGAGAATATTTAACTGGAACAGCAAGGCAAACTTACCTTCAGCTCAGGTTTAAAAGCCTAGTCAATCATTACACATTTTTTATTATTTACCTGGTACAAAATCCCCCCGGGAGAAGAAGTAGAAAAACTCACAGACCACATTCTTTCAAATTTTTAGTAGCTTGCTCAGCATTTTTTTTTTTGCTGTATCTCAGGACAATTGGAGTGATATGGATTGGGTTGGTGCCTGGATAGATGAGACATAAAGTGGAAGCACATTGTGGTTGCGGCTCCAAGCAGGGGACATTTGTAACAGTGAAGACAGCAGGGCCAGCCAGGGACTTTGAGAAAGAAGGTAATTCTCACACAGTCATCAGAAGACAAAGGTTGCATTTACACCTGGCCAGAAGGTTTAATCATCTACTATTTCCAAACATTGCAGGCTCACAATCTGTTGTGTCTGAGATCATAAAACATATCACAAACTGGAGACAAGAGACCTGGGGCTTGATTGACCAGAGCTTATCTTTTCTTTTTCTTCCTTCTTATTTTTCACTCCATTTTCTGCTTTTTTAAAAAAAAAAAAAAAAGAAAAAAGATGCTTTGGAAAGGGCTTGTTTTGATCAGAAAATTCTTACCCAGTATAGCAGGAAACATGATGCAAAACAGTTCTGAAAACCAGGGATTAATGGGCAATTTTCATTCCTCTTTGCCTCACTGTGTCAAGAGCACTTGGGAGACAGATCAACTGGTTGCTAAAATCTCCATCCCAGGCTTGCAGGGAAAAGAAATTGTGGAAAAGCGACCAAAAAGAGAGGAGTATTCAAAGAGGAGCAGGTAGAAACCTCTCATAGGTTAGTTTTCCAGGTCCTGCCACAAAAATAAGTAGCATTCAACCACCAGAAACACTGGGTGTAGGTGGCTTTCATAATTTTTGGCAGGGAGGGTTAAATTGCAGTAACATTGAAAGAGGATCTGGCTGTGATGGGAGGTTTTTTGGGTAATGTTAGCCACATTTTTGCAGTTCTGGTCTGTAGCTGGTTTCCTCTGTACCTGTGAGGTTGGCGAGGAGGTTTATCAGCAAGATCAGGGACTCCCATGGCAAAAAGGGGATTGGGGAATGCTAGTTCTGCTTCCTTCTCCCCATTGCCTCTCCAGGGTGGTCACCCTTCACTGTCTGCCCGTGGCCAGGCTGCGGAGAGGAGCGGGGACTTAATGCGGGCAGTGTTTCCCACTGATATTCCTGATGGTCTATAGGAGAAAGGGTGGAAGGGCTGTGCCCTGGCCCCTGCTCCAGTCTTGCTGGAAAGGGTTATGCCTGCATCAGGGAGGGACCCTGGAAGAGATGATGTTGCTTTGCACCTCGTTTGGGTGTTACAGTGTTGATTCATCAAAGCTCTTAGCACTGGGAGGAGGAACTGGCCCTATTGAGATGAAGGTTTGCCCTTGCCACTTCAAAGGGGGCTGAATTTAACCCTTTCAGCGGGGTTTGAGCCCCTGGTTGGAGTTAAGCACGTGCTGTTGCTGGGCTGTGACCATTCCCTCTCTATTTGGAAGAGGAAATAAATAAATTCTGTTTATTTGCAGCATATCATCGTCTACCTGATGATGCCTCTGCGTGTTTTATGACTGCCAGCCCTGTAACTTCCCGCCCTCCAAAAAATGGAGTGGAAGCAATAAGAGCTTCCCCAGGAGAAGCTCATTAATCAATGCAGGCTGGAGGGCCATCTGCCCCCAGCACTGCTGGGTGCCCTCGGGGTGTCCCTGTCCTGGCTGGGTCTGCCCACCACCTGATAACAAAGTGGCATCTTTGATGTTGTCTAGGGCAGCAGTCACACAGAATTGCATAATCAAGGTTACTGGAAAATTACACAAAACTTTGCCCAAGTCTATTGGAAAAAAGTGAAGCACTTGCAAAAAAAAAAAAAACACTCAAACTTCTGCTCATGCCACCAACACACCACACTGTGTGAATGGCATGTACAGTGCCGAGCTGTCCCCTTGCTGTATCCTGGAAGCATTGATGAAAAAATATTATCTACACAAAGGCAATTAAAAATTTTCTCTGGTAGCCACATGAAGTCAGCTCTGTGGTTTTCCCTCTCTCTTCTTCAGCTACAGTTTCAATTAGATAATGACAATGTGCAAATGTAAGAAGTAATAGTCTCATGCTTTGCATTGCTGAGTGCTCTCCTGAGGATTTTAAGTCTCAGGGCGGTGAGGTTGGTTTCACTTGCCCTTAGGAGCTACTAAGTCTTTCCAAGGCTACTTTACAGACATAGAAAACAGCCAAGTTGAAAATTTGTGAAGGAAAATAAAAAGAAGAAGAAATTTCAGAATTTACCTTCAGAAAAAGCAATTTCTTGGAGAAATTTCTCTTATTCCCCCAACATTTTTGTGTATTAATAAATCTGACATTGAAAAATAGAGGGGTTTTGCTGGGGTTTTTTTGCCCTTTTGGTTTATCAGCTTTCCCTGCTTCCTTCTATTTTTTTGCCTTTTATTTTTTCCACTTCTGTTTGTGAGAAAAAGAAAGTCACAGAGATGGCATAAAGAGGAAGAACTTGTAGCATGAAAGAAGCCAGGGCTAGAAAGTGAAGCAAGAAGAAAACCCTGAAAATGTGAAACATTTTCTTTTTTCCCAAGAAAAAGCTGAAAAAGCGCTCCTAACCCTTGAACACCTTGCTGGGCAGGTGCCGGGTGGTAGCGAGGGTGTGGGTCCAGTCCTGTTTTCCCAGATGGACCGGTGCAGGCCACATTTCCCAGCTGCCCCCGAGCATTACTGTCCCCTGTCCATTCAGTGGGGATGTCCCAGCATCAGGACAGGGCTTTCTGCAACACCCACATCTCTGCATCACTTCATTGGAGAAGGTGACCCATATACTGCTGGTTTTACACCACTAAAACCTACATGCCACAGAGATGTTGGGCAAGGCATCATGATGCCACTTTGAAAATCTTATGCCTTTAACTCTGAATTTACATTTCTGACTAGCCCCTCTCGCAGCCAGGTCATTTCTGGGTAATTTGAGTGTGTCTCCTTCCAATTTCTGTCCTGTCAAAGCTCTTCTTCTTAAAGCCTCTCCCAGCTTCCTGAGGATGGTTTGATAACTGTCGGTATTTCTGGTCATGAGAATATTGTGGCAGAACTTCTTAGCTTCTCTTTCCGTAGACCCAGGTAAATTAATAGTTCAAAATATCACCTGTCAATCTGTTGCTTCCCAACTTCTAGAGTTCAGGTGTGCTAGAAACAAAGCCATCTTTCCCCACTACAGTGGAAGGAGCTCTCTTTTCATTCTTCACATCGTATGTGTAGTAATGGTTTGCATCTGCCTTCTTAACTTTAAAAGCTTAAAAGTTTAATGAACCCTTTTTCCCATTTTTATTTGTGAGGAAGCTGTTAGTAAACATCCACATTGCTTTCCTAGCCAATATGTCACATCATCTAAAAGACAGATCGTCCCCCTTAATCACATCCATAAGCCAGGTGACTTAATTATGGTATAGGAGTTGAAGTGAGGGCACAATCCACCCTCTTGAGTTTGCATTGTGCTTTGGTTTTGCTTTTTAAATTGACACGGTGGGTATAAATCCTTATGTTCAGGACACTGAAATTAATAGTGTTGTACTGCTTATGTCATCTCTTATCGGCATTTTGCTGTGTCTTAAGATAGTCTAAATTTCCTTTGTCTAATTGCATGCTGCAGTAAAAAACAACCGCTCCATCCTGGAGAGCTCCTAAATGCCTGTGGGCACCTTCCCATGGCTGGCAGGCGTGCAGCCAGGTATTCCACTTGGTGTCAGCTCCCAGCGCCTCTGTCATCAAAAAAAGAGTCACTTTCCAGTTTGTTAAGTGATAAAATTTCCTTTATGACTGCCAAAGCATGTAGGTCAATCTCTCTGAGAACTGCTGGTTCCTCGCTCAAGAATTTGATGGATGTTAAATGTTTGGGGTGGAAAGCAGATAGGAGCAAGCACACGCAGATCTTGTTCTCCCTTTATTATCAGTGTAAGAAAAACTGCAGCAGGCCCAAGGAAGCGGCTTGTTCAGCATTTGTTTCCTCCAAGGGCTGTTATGCATGGTTTAGCTCTTGAAGGCTTTCCTCTGCCCTCTGCGGCGTGGCAGAGGTGAGGGACCCATTGCAGGGTCTGCACCACGCTCAGCCGGTGCCCCGAGTCACTGCAGCTGTCCCACTAGCGAGCAATAATGATGAAAAGCAAAGCTGCTGTGTAAAAAAATGTCACTTTAAAATTGGATGCTCTGATCCTCACTGTCTATGGGCCAGGCTGGGCAGTGAGTGCAGCCCCAGCACCCAAACTATTTGGGGAATCACCTTTCCCCAGAGGGAAGGGATGGTTTCAGTGGTGGGTAGCTGGGAGCTACGCAGAGGCAGCCAAGCCTCCGCGTGCCCGTTCCAGCCAGAGGGTGCCTTTTTGGTGGGAATTCGCAGGAATCTGGCCAAACCCAGTCCTGGCCCAACCCAGTCCTGTCCCATTGGGGTAGCGGGGCAGCTGCGGGGTCACAGGCAGGGCAGGGGTCTGGAAAGCCAATAAATTCAGAACTCTGCTTGCTTGGCCGCTTTGTGCAGAGATGTAACAGTACCGGCTGGGATATACCCCTCTTGCACATACCTTGAGCATTTACTGTCACCCTCACAACATTTCCTGGATCAGCAGAACTGCTCTTCAGCTATAATTTTTGTTGAAATATCTTGCTTTAAACCTAGAGAGCACCAATGGAGGCCTCAAATCTGTAAATCAGCTGCACTTTGGAAAACAAATCATCATGGTGGAGTTTTGCCAAGCTAATTTTCTGTGCTCATTCATTATTTGGTTTTCACTTTCTGAGCTGATTTAAACAGACCATGCTCTAACTGTACCAGTTGCATCCAAGATATGAGCCTGATTTACACATTGAAAATGTGAACAGTTCCATGGCTCCATTTCCAGGAGGAAGAAGTGCTACGAAGAGGAGTTGTTCGACAGCAATCATGGACCCTAGAGACAACAGCTTGCAGGTTGCCTCTGCTTACCTGCTTGAGCTGGTGAGATGTTATTACTGAAAGAAAAGCAGTGATCTTTCCATGTGCTACAGCAAAAGTGGTGTCTTCCAGGGAGAAAATGACCAGACAGCTCCAACTGTGATTTCTCAGTGGGAAATTAGAAGAAGATTAGAAGATACAGTGGAATAAGCATCTACGAAGGTAAAGCAACACCTGGAAAAAGGGGTAACAGAGGAGAGGTGATGGAGATGCGGCATTACCATCTACAGTCTGGGAAATGGCAGAGGTGGAGAGGCAGCATCCATGGCCTGGGAGAAGAATAGGAAGAAACCAATGGAAAACATAATAGTTATTTAAGTGTCCACATAAACCCCAGCTCAACAACACTGGGCCTTCACCCAGGATGTCTGCAAGGGGCACTGTGAGATGGTGTGATTTCACCAGCACTGAAACAGCATCCAGGAGGACAGCAATGGTTTTTGGTTTTCATTCTTGGGTTTGGTGGTTTCTTTGGTTCTGAGGTTTCCTATGGTAAAGTGAGACAGATCTGGTGAAAAAAAATCACTTGATTCGAACACTTATCCTGCACCATTAATAAATGTTATTAACTTTAATCATGTATTTATTGGAAGACAACCTGTTAGAAAAACTTTCTCTCCCTTTTTCAGCCTTCCCAACACTTTTTTTCCCCCTGTGACCAGGTCAAACCAGAATATTTTAATTGCCATACTGGGCCAGAACTTCCCCTAAAGGAACTTTGTTCCAATTACAAGCAAGGCAATATGAAAGTGGAAATGCTGTCATGCAGTGCAGTTTTCACCCTATTTTTGCAAGTCCTGTAAGTCTGTGTAATTAGATAAGCTTTGAGATGAACCCCACAGCATCCTCCTTTGCTCATGTGAAAGCCTTTCAGGCTTGCTGAAGGTTATTACAATAATGCTATATTGGCATGTTAAAAAATACCTATCATTTCTAAGAACTCACAATTGTTTACATCTATCATAAAGCTTTAAAAAAGCAAAGAGCTTTTCTTCAAAGGGAAAATGGGCTTCCTTGTTATTATTATTGCAGCGTCCTTGTTTCCCCATCTTGGTGTTCAAACAATATCACTATACAGGGAATAGTCTTGTGTACAGAAATATGAAATCCAGGACTGATATATGTGCATGACTGAAAAAAGAAGCTGGGTATGTAAAATTCTCCAATTTCACATTTGTCCTGGCATAGGATTAAGGAGATTTAAAATAGATGAACAGGTTCACATAAGACCAATTGTTATAACTTCCATCAGAAGGGTATCATTGATATCCTCTTTAAAATGGTTTATGTTGCCAGAAGCAGAATGAAGAAGCCTTTGTGTAAATTCACATTGAGTCACCTGTGCTAACACTGTGTAGACCTTCACAAAGTGCTTGGAAGAGCAGATGCTGGGGTTGATGGGACCCTGTTTATTCCAACTTCTGTGAAATTTCAGGTACAGTTCTCCAACGGTGAATAGCAAGAATGGATCCCCTTGACAAGCTCTTTTATGTAGATAGTAGTTAGTAATGACAATCACCCCACTTTGTAATCTGAGTAATAATCACGTTGGTCCAGCTCTGATATTCCTACTGGTACCGCAATTCACTTTAACGTAGTCAGAAGCATGTGTCCCATCATCCTTTTTCTGTGGAGATTTTTTACCTCATTTTGGGTATGTCCTTCCTTCAGGTGGGTCCCTTGAGAGATTCTTATCTGCATTTCAATGCCTACTTCCACCTTGCAGCTGCAAGCATTTTGAGCCACATCTTCGTAGCATCTTCCTTGCTTTTACTGTTTCCAAGAAGTCATCCTGGTGAGATATCCAGGAACAAATGTGGTGCCAGGGGCATTGTGACTTCCCCAATAAGATGACCGGCTGCATTTTACAAGAGTACGGTTGTGCAAGGATGGGCAGGACAGATGGCTGAACCTGCAGAACGAGTTTCAGCCATAAATGCTCTGAGCACCATAAACGTTCAGTGGCTTTGCTTTTTTTTTTTTTTTTAATGAAAGCTGAAATATATTTGGGAAATACTTGTTGAAACTACAGACTCAGTCAAATATTAACAAGTGGAAACTGAGAAAAAAAAAAAGATACTTTGAAGGGCTCAAGCATGTGTGGGTTCTTGCTGTATTTGCCTAACTATAATCACTGAGGCCACACTTGCGACAGGCTAAAACGTTGCTGTGAATAGAAAGTATACCATAAGGGTTCTCAAATATGAAAGTGGGGCTGGAACAAAGAGCAGGCACCAGACAGACTTCCCCTGTTAACGATTACCGGCCTGTCACCCTGGTGCCAGCAGTCTCAGAAATCCTGTCGGGAGCAGGCGGCAGTATCTCACCCAAGGTGACTGGACTGCTTTGAAACCCTGCCCACAGCCTCGCCGTATTCCTTGCTACCGCCTCGTCATGGGCAAATGAACTTTATCTCTCCGCTTTTAAGAGTGTTTGCTTTAAAGATGATTTACCACACTTGACAATTACCGAATTTCCTAAATTCAGCCTGAGGTATTGTTGTTGTTATGTATCTTGCGCCGTGCAAAGCAGTACCTTGGCCACAGAGCTGTAAATCTCTCAGTGTGCAGAAGGTCGCTCTCGACGCACGCTGAAGGTCCTCGAATGCTGCTTCCCTCTGCAATCCTGTGGCTCAGGGTGTCAGCAGAGACACGAAAACCTTCTGACTGAAGGGAGGAAGAAAACAAAACTGTCACCCAGTCTTGCAGGAACATCACCCCACCCTTGAGTGAGGACTTGTCTCACTGTCTTTGTCTGAAGGTGGTGAGAGCTGGTGTAGCAGGGAAAAACACAAAGCTGAAAATGCTCCAGAAAAGTTTTTCAGGCTTTTTTTTATTTCTCTTTTTTAATCCATGTTTTGATCCTGTTAAGCAATGGGGTAGCAAGTCCAAAACAATACATACACACCAGTAATGTGTGTGATCCCTTTGGTGTTAATGTGATTCTCTTTAATTATGTTGTTGCTGACTCAAGCGCTACAGGAATGCTCTTCCTCCACTTGAATGTGAGGCAATACAAAGAGTTATTGTTTCATTTATATTTTGTTGGGAAAAGTACCAAAAGCTTTATATTAGAACATTTGACAACAGTGTCAACAACATTTCCCTGGACTGCTGCTTAATATATTCTTATTACTTGTTTTCCATATGTTGGTTCTTTTCATCTGTTCTTATTAAAGTCTTCCATGTTTCAGTAATATTGTCGTGTTTCTTTTGAAGGAGGCAAGTGTGTGTACTGAAAGATTAGATTATCCTGTTTAAAAAAAAAAAAAAGAGAAAAGGGAGAAATGTCTTCAAAATGAAGTACATCAAAAGTAAAAGTAGGTGACAAATGTTAATATTTGCAAAGTGCTTCTGCTTTGATCCTGCATTTCTATTTTTTTAAGAGCTTGACAAATGTGTCCTGTGGTTTGGCTTCAAACTTCTTTGCCTAGTGCTTTACTTGACCCACAATCCATTTGATCTTCCACTTGTTTTTCCTTCTGTCCTGGAGGCCTCTGGACTCGATAAAGGACTAGTTCTTATCTTCCACTTGCTGCTGTTCAGAGGCATCATTTGTTATTTTTGGTTGGATTAGGTTATTCTGTCTGTTTGCTTAGGCAGTTTCTATAGAGATATTAATTTTGCTATTATTGTTTGGGATGGTTCCCTTCCCATTTCCATGCCAGTAACTGCTATATCAGATCAGGATCTGGATCGGCCAATTGATTCTGGCACTAGATGTGAGGAAGACATGGACACTGGCTTGGATGGCAGGCTGCCACTGCTTTTCTATCACACAATTTCCAGGCATGCTGCATCCGGTACCTGAGCTTACAATTATTTAATATACCAGACACTTTCAGGGGCTCTGGGAAGGACTCCCACAGGTGTAAGGATCCTATTGATCGTCTTTGTTTTTCCCAAAGCTATTGAGCACTGCTCCAGGTTCCCTCACCTGCAACCCAGTAGTTACAGCTGGATACTGGCAGCTGGCCACAGCTGGCTAAAACGCACATGCTTCTACAGCCCCCAAACACCCACCTTAGTCTGCCCCCTCCGATCCCAACCCCAGTATTGTCCGTCATGTGTCTGATCTCCTGCCTTCACTACACTGCTTGCGTGATCCCAATATTGCCCAACTCGGTAAGAGCCGTCCCACTGCCCGACAGCCTGGGCAATCTGGAAGATGCTTCTATGAATACTCAGATTGGCCAGAAAAGCCAACATTTGACTTACAGCCTGTTTTATAGCATCAGCTCCCCTGTTCCCCTTCGAGAGCCCCTCCTCCCAAGAAACCATAAACCACAACTGAGGGAAGCAAGGACATTTGAGCTGCCATTTCAGCCAAGTAGGCCAGGAGGTGCAGCATCCTCCAGCCACCCCCCTACGAACCACTCCCCCAGCTGCAGACACGGGGGCTCCTCTCCTTGTCCTCAGGAGCCTCTCGCTGTCTTTAAAGAAATGGAAAATAAACCATAAACTGAAGCAGATGATGCCCACTTATGTGTCAGTCTGGTAAGCATCCCCCCAATCAAATGTGCCCCCACAATAGTGTTGCCCCAGGACTTTGGGCGACGACAGTGACATTAGCGTTATTTATGCTGCTACCAGGTTTCAGGACAGTACATCTGCCAGGGCTCCCATGTGCTGTGCATTTGTTTTCTGGTGACACGTTTAGGATATCATTTGCATTGCAGATGTGTGGCTTCTCTGCATTGCACTCAACTTCCATCCCCAGAAAAAGGTATTGACACAGCGAGGATAATTCCACTGCCGTTGCAAGAGGCATGTATGTTTTGGATAAGCGTGAATGTGAGGAAAGAAGGGGAGCTTGCTTTTAGGAGCCATACTTACAGTGCCTTACTTAACTAGAGTGGTTAGGCAGGATGTTATAACAGTAAAAAGATCTTTGCAGCTACATTTCTTGTATTTAATGGAAGTATGACACCTGCCAGCTCTCTGGCTTTTTCTCTCTCCTGCAGAATACATCCCACCATGTGAGTGAAGAAGAGAAGGTACGCAGAAAAGCAGACCAGGGTTCAGATTTTCATGGGTACGATTACCTGTCTATTAAAAAAAAAAAAAACACACATAAAAAATTCCGAGAATGAGGAAAACCGTGATGATGGCACTCAGAGATTCAGAGAGAGCCCAGCTAGGTAAACACTTCATCACCGTAGCGGCCTCCTCTGTGTTTGTCTATCCCTTTCCATCCACTCATTTTTCATGCAGAGCTATTTCCTTTTGCTCTTACAAGTATACGAATCCTTCTTCTGGCAGCTTTGTATTAGAAGATACTTCTATCTAAAGATACTTTACCCTTAATAAGGCACTCTGCCTTTCGTGGGGTGGCAGAATGCTTTTCTTCTGGTGAGAACTATTTTGTTTTCTTAAAAAAAAAAAGCGCTAGGATTTTGCACCTTTCTTATTTCAGGGAATATCTGCTGCCAGATCAGTTATTACTTTCCAAAACTGTTTTCACAGGCATTTCCTGAAGACAGACTGTCAGATAAAATGCTGACTTTAGGCTTTTCTTTATCCTCTGCGTAGGGTATTATTTTATTGCTCTTGTTTGGTTTTGCAGTTTCTTTTTCTGGGTTTTACTGACAGCACTTTTGCCAGTGAATCTGGAGATTTGGTGCCAGTGGTGTGTCAAAGAAGCTGTGCATGTCTCTGCTGGCTAAATCCCTGAGCTTGCTTTATGATTTATAGCCAAACTAAGTTAAACAATTAATCATAATTAAGGAATGAATTAGATTTTTTTTTAAAAAGGCAGTCTTTGCAAGGATTCCTCTGCTTGGGGGATGCCTCTGATGGACAAAGGCTGCTGTAATGTCTCTTATTCCACCTCTCAGTCTGCAGGAGTCCAAGTGGAGAGTAGAAATAACTAATGCTTGGCACTGTGTTGTGGTCCTCTCCACTGGCTTGCCAGCCTCAGGATGCCAGAAATATTGTCAATCTACCTCTGAACAGGTCTGATCAATCTTTAACTATTCAGGTACTCCTGAGGCTGGAAGTCTGCAACTTTTCCACAACGGTTATCAGCAACGGAATGCAAGAAGATGTAGTTAGTTACTCCTTAAGTACAGTCCTTCTTTGTGGGAAAAAAACAACAAAACAACCAAAACCATGCAAAATGGAGGATGTAGACTAATATATAATAATATTAATTGTTTTAATAAAAATAAAGTTTCTCCCCTCCCCTGTAGCCTTCTCTTATGCCCTCTTCCCGCTCTGTTATCTGGACATACAAATTCGCTTGCATTTCCTGGAGTGACTCAGAGAAGACCAGGCATAATCTTTGTGCCTGGACACTGGTGCCCTCAGCAGTAATTGCTTGATTTGCATGAAGGTGGAATAAGTCATTGCTAAAGGGAAGGGTGTACACGAGGTAGAGAGTCGGGGATCCCAAAAAGCAGCGTCTCCAAGGAGCTCCTCTTTCCCTTGGGTGAATGACCTGCTGCGTTGTCTCTCTGAACTTCAAGCTAACGGGAAATACATCTTGTAGAAGGTGAGAAATTTTGAACCACATCTAAGCAGCTGGGACCCAAGGGAGGAGCTTCATCCCACTTAATTGAAAGTTAGATGTTTAATTTCAGCTAATTGTCCAGATTAATTGATGGCCAAAGAGATTTAATGGCAAGGAGTGATTTAACTTCATTTAGTCTGGACACTTACGCCAGAATGAAACAGGTCACCTTGCAGGGATGCCTATTTCCCCATAAAAAAGGCAGCTAACTTGCCTAGGTGTGTAACTTTTGCATGACCAAGAATCCATCTTCCAAATATTTCACACTTCTCACACATTGCATGCCTTTAATAGATCATTGGTTCCTCAAACTGTTCTCATTCACTGGATGTTACAGGAGGGAGAGTGCAGAAGGCTTGTGCACGTACAGTGGGTACGACTGTGCATGTGTGTGCTCCTCCACAGGGGTCAGAAAAGGAGAGTGAGGAATGCAGAGAGAAGAAGAGGATCCAGCATCTCTCTGAAGAGCACTCCAGAAGTGCTTGTGCTGTGTGTGCCTGCACTACTGCTTCTACTCAGCACTGGCGTCTTGTTATCTCCTCCAGCTTTTTTACCTGCTGCAACCAAACTGGCATCCCAAGAGTTCAGATTCTGTTATCTGCCCGGTGTCTATTACAGTCAGGCCTGATCCTTGTCCTGGTTTCCTATGTCTGGTTATAATGTTGCTTATGTAGGTAAGCTATGTAAGTGTATGCATGGGTTGACCGCCTCCATGGACAAGGACTAACTATTCGGTGTCTGAGATGCATTTCTGTGCCTCTCTGTGGTTATTTTGCTCCTCTAGGTCTCCTATTTCAGCCTGAGCATGACCCTACCTGGTGGGAGGTTTCCCAGCACCATGCCTCAGACAGAGCCTGACCCAGGAGGGGCAATGCCAGCCATGGCCATCGCAGAAGACCCCCCAAGGCTGCGCTCATGCACGCTGGCTCTTCTCGACACTGTGCAATATGGGGAAAGTCTGTCTTTCGCTTTTGCATTCGTGGAAGTGTGAGTGGCTTTTTGCCTTGGCACGAGCAAAGCTGAGAAGCCTCCAGGGAGGATGAATAGCAGGAAGAAAAGTACACACAGCAGTTTGCAGAATGGAAACTTTTATAACTTGGGGTGGTTCAGCGTTGTTATAACACCTGTCAGGGGTAGGAAATAATACCTTGACCCTTCCCTAGTGCTGCTCAGACAGGTGCTGATACAGTGATGGATGTTACTTACACAGGGATAAGGGGGAGGCAGGAGGAGGGACTCGTTCTCGACAGAGAAATAAGTAAGGTAAAAGGTGCAGATTTAGCAGGTCTGGAAATGCTGGACAAGAGCAGTGAAGGATAAGCATGACAGAAAGCATGTTAAGAGAAGCAAAGGAATATAGCTTAAAAATAAGTAAGTAAGCAGAGTTAATCTATAAGCCCAAACTTGAACCAACCTCACTCCGAAACTTGAAGTTTGAATGTGCACAGATATCTTATATGAACTATTTTCCATTTTAAGTAAGAGCTGTCATTGCTGGGTCTGACCAGGATTGGCTCGCAAGGTGTAGCACTGTGAAGTGTTCAGGCAAGATTTGTAGCCTGCCTTGAAACGGGAAATACTGGAAATCACATGAGAACTTGTGGTGGATTTTTAGTTCCATTTTGGAAACACGAGAGATTTGGTCTTGATCCAGCAAGACAAGTAGCTGTGTCTGACTTTTGAGTGTGTGAGTGGCTCCTTTATTTTTGTGGGACTATGCAGGGGCTCAGTGTTACAGCAAGTATTACACAGATAGAGAGATCCCCCATAAAAATCCTTCCTTCATGTGATCTTATTAGGCATCCAGGCTATTGTGAAAAATCCAAAATGAGGTGAATGCCACCATCTTGTGAAGTTTGTTACGACTGCAAGCTGCCTGGGTTCACTCTTTTGCCTGGTAAGATGCCACTATTGTGAATTATGCAAGGTAGTAATTTTAGTTTAGTGTTGATCTCTCATGAACAGTTTGTTGTTGCCTTCAAACAATTAATTGGTAACCAGCAGGGCTATCTGAACCTTGTGGATTATTTGAGGTACCTGCATATTAGCATTAATCATCGACTGACCAAGGCAAATCTTAAAAGGGATGGGGAAAGACATAATCTTCTGCCTGTCCCTTCTGCTATTAAGTTTATCTTTCTGCTTGATGCCAAAGATAGCAGACTTGCTTTCTGTTGTTCTCCCCAACAGGTGACTGACGTAGGCAGTGCCCATCACCATCACGGCCACCTTTTATGCACTTGTCCTTCCCGATATCTGCCGAAGCGGTGGCATATGGGGCAGGAAATCTGCTCTTGTGCCCACAGAGTGGGGCCATGGGACGCTGGGCTCCCCTGCACCCCAGCCTTCCTCCTTGCTCCCTCATCTACCCTTTGCTGCCTCCTGTCGCATTTGGAGCTGAGCAGCTCAAATCACCTTCCGTTCCCCAAGTCCAAGTTATATCACGCTCCTCTTCCAAGTTGACTATTTCCTCCTTAGAAATGGGCGACCCAGTTCTGCCAAAGAGTGAGCAGTAGAGGCTGTTAAGTGAGGGTCATGGGCAATTTGGGGCTTTTATGAAGGATGCTGTAACTCCCTTAGGAAAATTGTCATTATGACCTTTATTTTGGTCATTAGTGTAGCCGTAGCTAAAACCCAATTTGCCATAGTTCTTTCTGCTTCATGCATGATTGCTCTGGGAGTTTGGTATTTTACCTTACTTGGCTCTCCCATGGCCTTAAATGACAAAATAACATTTCAAGAAAAAACTGAGCATTTCTTTTTTTTCCCCAGAATAAATGGTCTTCCGTGAAATGTATCTGAAAAATTCCAGGAGGTCCTCTCTTTTTTTAACACATCACACCCTATAGACCCAGTGTTTTGCTACTGAGAGCAACTGGGGAGATTTTCTTTCTGCTTTGCTTCTCCTTTGCCTTCCCCAACATGTCCTGTTTTCCTTCTTGTATTATTACCTTAAACAATGCCTTTTTGGAAAGCGTACTCTTTCTAGAGGTGCTTTGTTGCACAACACCAACAAAGAATAACAAACTTCCCCCAAATCCCCACAGAAACAAATAAGATGACTTTGAAATTGGAAAGCACTGGCACATGGTGCTGCTGAACGCAGATGTTACAGCCCAGGTAAACCTCAGTTGCCCTCCAGTTGCTCTGCTGACTTATTTTTTACCTTCCATTTGATGCTTTTCCATTGAGCCCCAAGGTTTCCAGGCTCAAGTACCATCATCCACAGAGACCAGCTAATTGGCAACAAGAGATCAGAGTGTGTATAGAAATCATGTTCCCTCTGCTTCCTCCCTCCATGTCTTGGTATCTAAAACGGCTCTCAAGGAAGGTGGCTATAATGAGAAAGGTGGATTAGAGACTATATGCTCACAAGCATGTAGGCAAAAGGAAGCTGAGAAAGATCCCACTGAGCAGGAGCAACTGGCATGTACTAGGATGAGGATTTTTTTCCCAAAGACCAGGAACTGCTGTTCCTCCTCCCTCAGCCCTCAAGAGCTTTCTGGGAAGAAGAAAAGTAGGTGCCTTATCTGCGTAGTGCCACATGCCCTTAGCTAGCCCTCAAACCTTTTTGCAGGAAGAGGACAAGTGAGCTCTCCCATTCCAGGCAGGACCCTGAAAATCCCTCTTTCCCTGCAGCTTGACTCCCAGCTAATTATTTTGTGGCGGGCACCATGCCGTGAGAAGGCATCCTCTTTGCACTGCTCAGTGTTCATGAAGGACAGACAGATGGGGGTCAAGGGAAAAAACATGTGTAGTTCTTTCTCATTTCTTTTTAAAACCCTACGTGACTCTTAATGCTACAGCCTCACCAAGTACTTGGAGACTGTGTTTGTAGTCTTACCTTTGGAAGGACCTTAGGCCTAGTGGATTTATTATATCATTGTTTCTAGAGGAATTTCTGTATTTTAAACTATCCTCTGGGCCCAGGGCTATATAAAGTGCTTAGACACTTTCATTGTGTTCTGGTGATTATGAATATGTATTAATTTTTTTAAGGTCCTGCCACATCTGCGGTGTTGATATCATAGGATCGATTTCTCCTGACAGATACTCCTGGGTAAAGTAACTCATGTGAGGATCGTGCAGCACATACAATTTGCGTGCAGGCAATTGTATATGACCTTCTCTGCATTGTCCTACCAATGACCCCTTCTGTAATCAGGCAGAAATCATGCTCCTGAAGAGTGGGAGGTATTACTGCTTCCATGCTGGCCTGTTCCTGGGCCCCCGCTGCACAGACATTGCCAACAGTAACAAATTGCTCTGAGTTATGTGCAGTGGTTTAGTGATGTGGACTAGTTATTTATTAGAGAGGGAGCTGAGACATCAGCAAAGGGCGAAAGAGGGAATAAAAGAAAAATCCCAAATCAGGTGAAATGAAGCTGCCTCGTCTAGCAGGCTTCTCGCAAAACCGATCTCCCATTTCTCACTTCTGGATCACACCTTATTTATCTAATGGGGGACCACATGCAGAGTTTTGAAAGTAAACCCCTTACAAATAAATAAATGTCCCCAAGGGCTGTGGATAAAGATGACAGGGTTGGACTAAACTGCATTTCTAGAGGTGGCAAATCAGTGTTTTATTGTTTCTTTAGTCAGAGTTTCCTAGGCGTAAACCTGGCTGTGATATTGATTGCCTTGCTCAGAGGCACCTTTCAATTTGAAGAAGTGTGATAAAAATAAGGGACCTCCTCCCATGCACTTGAAAGGAGACGGCAGATCCAGAAGAGTGAGGGTCCTGTCTGGTAAAAAACAGGTCAATGGAGGCCACAGGAGCAACGTTGATTGCCACGAGCAGAAAGCCAGGCCCTGTGTTTGTTTTGACTTGAAAAAGAAACTTCTAAGTTTAACACCACGGGTCTATAATGTGGAGGTTTCAAAAATGGGAGAAGAGCTGTTTATGGTGACCCTTTAACAGTTGTATTGATGTTCAGAAGAGATGCCATTAGATTACTGGTCTGCAAAGATAACTAAGTTTCACCCTCATTGATTCAATACAGTTTACCCAGAATAGGTTTCTTGCTTGCTTGCTTTCTTCCCTTCCATCGCTTAGCAGTCACCCATATTAATGCTCAGTACATTTGCCCGATACAGAGGCCTGAAGGGCTGGAGATGCTCTGGAGAAGAAACTGTCAGCTCCTGAGGAGCAAAGGGCTCCACAGGCAGAATGAGATGTAGCAGCAACATGACCCAACCTGTAAAGATCTGGAGCAGAAGAGTGGGTGGGAAGAGGTCTTGATGCAAACTCCAGGGCAAAAAGCAGCCTATGCTGAATAAGTGCCTCCCTCTTTCCTGGCCCCCTGCCTGGGCACCAGAGCAGCTTGATTTGCTTGCGTGATGCACCAGAGAAGTTGAATGTGGTTTTCAGTTGGATCAGCAACTGTGGCACATGTTCCTGGGAATGGAGACCCGAGGAACTGGTGCTGAGCTCTTTCCTTAAGTTATCCTTCCAAAATCCCGCAGCACGTTGGGGAAGTAGCTTCCCCCAGGCTTTTTGCATGCAGAGAGAGCACCAAAGTAGACAGCCACATTTTTAAATAGATGTTGATTCATGAATTCTGCTGGGAGAAAAAATCTGACCTTAATAGTGGCTACAAGCTGCTATTTGGATCTACATAACCACTGTGGGGATTGTGTCTCCGGGATCAAAGTTTGCAATAAAAAAGGAGATTGGCTTGATTCAGGTCAAATCGGCTCCTCCCCAACAAAAACACTGTGCCAGGACCCAGTTAACAGCTTTGGAGGGTCTGAGGGCTGTATCCACAGGGATTTGTGGCTGAGGCTGCAGAGCTATACATTACTCACAGGTTAGCCACCCATATGCATGGCAGGGGCTGTGCGTACCTTCTACGGGGACAGCCACTAGCAGACCACTTACTTGTGAAATTGTTCATTCTGTAAAAACAAAAAAAAGGATTTCTTAAAAAATTTGGGGGTTTAATTATAAAGCTTTGACATACTGGATTACCTTTTTCTTTTCCTCTTTCTCTTTTCTTTTTTTCCCGTTATCTCTTCTGCTGGATAGTGCAGAAGTGAACTCTTTCAATTCCCTCCTTTTGCCTCTCCCTGATGTTTCAACATTTCCTCAGCTTTGGAGGGGCACTGACCAGTTAAAGCAAAAATAAGTGGGTCCTGGATATATTTCACTCACCAGAAAAGAAAAGTCAGGGGAAGAGGGAAGAAAACTTTTCCAAGTGTTTCACAAGTACAGCTCCCAAAATCAGCTGAAAAGAAAATCTGGTGAGACCTGAAAACTGGAAATAATGTTGAAAGTCCAGCTCGCCCCTGAAATGGCACTTCTGATATTTGGCCACCATAAGCAGCAATGCATAGGATGCTTCTCACCACCTTGTGAGCATACAGTGAAAATTTATGGGAAGCTGCAGCGTTTCCAGTCCAACGTAATGGACTTTAATGTTTTTTTTATAGACATCAGTAACAATGTGTCTAGGTCCACCCAAAACCCCAAAGCCAAATCAGCTTTGGGATGGAATAGAAGAATTTTATTTTTCCTCACTTTCACTGCTGGGACAGACAGCCTTCCTCCCTTATGAGGTAATTTAATTTTCACATTATGCTTTATGGGATATCCTTTATTTACCTAATGCTTTCCTGTCGAGTCTTTTCAGACTATGAATCTTGTATATTTTATATACACAGAGGTGACTTTTCCTTCCTTTAATGACCGTGGCTTATCAGTGCAGGCAACCGATACTGGACTCATAAATATGTCACTCTCGGGTTTGCGGCAGCCCCTTCTGCTTTGTAAGACTGTTCCTTGCTGCTCGCTCCTCCCTTTTGGTCACTGCATCTCCGTGGTCCGCTCGTCCCCTCAATGCTGCTGAACTCACCATTGGCTGGTATAAATAAACCACTGATTTAAGCTATAGGTGAAAATCATTGTGAAAGGAGCACGCAGAGGAATGTAATACAAGGTCGGTGGAGCCAGCGCCTTCCGACTCCAATTAAATATTTCCTGTAAGTCGGTGCCAATTGTGCATCTTGTAAGAACATTTGAAAGCGGGAGCTTGAACTCTAAGGGACCCTCTCGCCTCGAAACCTGTTTCCTGTTTAACAAGATTTAACAAGTACAACCAAACATGCGCCATCAGCAACAAAAGTCATTGTAAACGGCTCCAATGTGCAAAGGTGCTGAGTTTCCTCTCGGCCCCGAACGCCTACTGACCCTGCCAGACCATCACGGGGCGGCTGCGGTGGGGTGGCGCGGTGCCCTGGTGCCACAGGACTGGCATAGGCTCAGCCATTTTGCTAAGAGAGGTGGAAGGAAAGAGGGAAAAGGCAGCCTTTTCCAAAGGGGTCAAAGCTTGTTGGGTGAAAGCTTCAAGGCTTGGTCTTACTCTCCCAGGAGTTTTCTACAGAGGACGTGATAACATCTACCCTGTGCTGTGTGCCTCTTCAGCCTGAAATACAACCTCGCTGCTTATGAGATGCCTCAAAGACATCACTGTGGTTGAAGACAGCACTGTGGTGCCAGGGGCAGGCTGTAGCCCAGGCTGAGCTCCCTGCTCAGGCAAAAAAGAGGCCCAAAGCAGAGATCAGACACTGGCCAGCCTTTGGATGTGCAATCAGATATGGGGAGACTGGTTGTGAGAGCCCTAAAGTTTAGGGAGTCCACGGATGCCCGCTTCTGGTTGTAAACGCAACGGGGACACTGAAAACATGTTCACTGTGGCCAGGCACCGAGAACACAGTGCTGCTTCCTAGAGGCCTGTACCGTGGTAGGAGACATTCATATGTGTGTATGTGTATATATATACACACTTCTGAATTAGGGAGAGAGGTACAGGGAGTGTGCTGCAAGCGCTTCTAGGATGAGTTATATGCATAGTGCACAGAAATTTGTACCAGTTAGATGTGTGTATATATATATACACACACACTCATACGTAAAATACACATGCATAAAAAAAGCTGTGTACCTACACATATGTATTTTACTAGAAGCGCTTGCAGCACACTCCCTGTACCTCTCTCCCTAATTCAAAAGGCCTGGGACTTGGGATGAATCCTCCAGGTGCTCCTGAGATAACAACAATAACAATGACTGGAGCAACAATCCCATCAGTTTATTGCAAAATGTAGTGGCATTTGTACACCAAAAAATACACATCTGACCAAAGTTTCGAAGTGCATAGCCCATGTCTTGCCACTCTTCTGCAATCAGCTGCTCCTCCCGCCTGTGCCATCCCTACAGTAACCAACAACCAGGGCAAGGCCGGCAAGCAAAGGGGGGATGCAGGTGGAAAAGAGCAAAAGAAATGATGTAAAGTGGAGATTAATGTGATGGAGACAGCTCTGTCCTCACTACTGGTCACACACTGCTAAAGACATTTCATCCACGGATGTTAAAACAAGAATCATTTTCTTTAAGGAGGTCATGAACTTGATATATAAGATACATTAAACCCGATTTTCTCATTGTCAGGGAGGAGGAGAAGCTTGGGACTTTGGTACCGGCTCCTCAGCTACATGCTAAATGGGCCATCCTTTATTTGAAATCCATCATTATGGGATATAGTTCAAGTCTCGGGAGGACAGCACTTTTCTGAGAGAAGTCTCCTCAGTCTTTTCCTTGACTCCCCAGGTCATGCTCAGCTGGGAGCCAAATCCGCCCTCTCCACCCGTTGCAATGTATGGTGTCAAAACAACAGGCTCATGCCTCAAAGAAAGGTCTCCACAACATCCTCACCACCCAAAGTGGAGATGTGCTGGCATCCCTGCCTTGTGACTGAGGAGTGGATGTCCCATCAAGGCCTCTGGGATGGTATTTCTTTCTCTGCAAGCTGCCCGAGATTCTTCCTCGCCACGGCTCGCGGCGGTTTGTCTCTTCCCATGTGCCATGTCCCAAGCTCAGCCTCTCTGGTGCTGCCTGGGACCTTGCACCCTTCTTGAACATGGACGTGTGCACCAGGAGTGAGCAAGAGCAATGCTCAAATAAGCCCATTCAAACAGCTGGCCTGGTCTTTGCGGGAGCAGGTGCCCGAGGACCTATTCATATACCCCGCGCACTGCCAGTGGTGACAAGATGGCAGCCGTCTGCTGGGCTGCAGCAGGTTGTTTACATTGCCTCACATCTGTCATCAGCCCAGCGCACACCCTGTGTGTGCAGGCGGCGAGAGGTCAGAGAGGCGGCTTCCCCGCGAGGGACGCAGGCAGGATCTGTGGCCGTGTTTGCTTAGGAGGTTTTACCAACCAAGGCTTTGCCAACCGTGACCGCCCCACGCTGCAGCTTGGGCTGCCACTGTGCGGCTGTGGGGAAAGCATCTGGAGATATTCCTGGACCTGCCTGCCAGGGAACACCAGGGTGTGTCACCCTGCCCCAGCCTTGCAGGCGAGAAGCCCATCAGGCCATATCTGCTCCACCAACCCCCTTTCCTGGAAGGCAGAGAAGTGGGCAAGGCTGGCTGGTGCTGCAGCTGGCGCAAGCCAATGGTTCAGTGTGGGGTAGAGCTGGAGTTTGGGATGGGAGGTGCTCCCACTTTCTCTCATCTAGACATACCATCACTTGTTGACACGAAAAGGGTGTGTGAGTCTGCTTTGGCACCTACGTGCTGAAGTGTCTAGCTTCATCATCCTAAACTGACTCCAAAATCACATGTAAAACCAGGACATCGTATGATGCTCTGCTGACTTCAGCAAAGCCACCCATTCCTGCTGTCTCATCGTGGCACAGGGGCAGAAGTGCGATGTTCTGGGATCTTGGGATCTGGCACAGCAAGCGAGAGTTTTGGGGCACTTCTCCAGGGGAGGAACATGCAGGAGGAAGGCGAGACTCCTGCTTGTGAAACCAGCAGTTCAGATATGCAGCTTGGAGGAGACCTGCACAAAGTGCCTATGTGCAAAGCAATGGCACAGGGGAAGACTACACTTCATCTCCGTGCATAAAAGGGCTCTGATTTACAGTAAATTTGCACCAATGGGCCATAATAGAAATGCTTCAGGCACCATTAAAGCACAACAGCATCTGTAAACTGAAACTGAGGTGGTTCCCTTGGCATTAAATGCTGGGCATAACCTCTGAAAGAAGCAGCTCCCAGCCTAGGGAGCCCAAAGCCTCATGATAATATACACAAGAAGGAAGGAAAGCTGTAACGTATTTCCCTTGTACAGATGGGAAACTGAGGCATGCTGCGACTCTGTTTTCTGAGAGTGTGACTTGGATTTATACAAGGTCTCTGGAGCACAGCTGGGCATTAAAATCAGAACCCGTGTCTTATGTGTCTGCTCAGGAGGAGGAAGGGATGAGGTGACTGGCAAACATTTCCAGACAGACGGTGGAGCGGATTAGCACAAAAGAGGATGCAGTTCTCGGCCGTTCAGCTGCCAGCAGAAAGGAGGGGGAGTATGGTTAGGCAGCTGGTGGAGAAACAGGTGCAGAGAAGGTTTCCTGATAGCCGTGCTGTCATCCTGCTTTGAACCCTCAGCTCCTCAGTAAATCTTCCTTCTTGGAACTCTCTCTTCAAAGTTTCATTTCCTCACGTTCCTAAAATAGTTCTTGATAAGCAACTTGTCCTGCTGGTAAAGCTCTTTTGGTTACTTTCCTAGAAATCTATTTTCATGTTTTCTTGCTGGGCTTCAGCTGCTTGCATTCCCATTCGGAAAAAAAATATTGATGGAAAAAAAAATCCAGCCAAGGCTTAACACAACAAGAAGGTGAAATGTTTATGTTTAGTAGCACAGCAGGACCTTGTCTGTCAACTGGCTTTCCAAGCAATGTCATAAATTTATGGTGATAGAACTTGCACCTAACCAGAGGGCCAGGGGGCAGGAAATATGAAAATATATTCTTTTGCATGTAAAGGAACTGCAGGAAATACAGATTTTTTACTTTCAGTGGCTTCTTGCAGGGCATTTTGTCTTCAGGCTACAGGCACTTAAGATGGAATAAAGCAGCGGTGGTCAAGCTGCGGTTTTTAAGGCACGAGGAGCCCTCGTGCAAGGCAGGCGCTCTTTCCACGCTCAGCTGTCTCATTGGAGACACACTGGGGCTGCGCTGGCACAGGGCTCCTGGGCAATCCCAGGTGGTGGGGGAAGAAAACTGGCAGAGTGTACTGGGACTAATAAGGCTAAATCACCTCGTAATCCAGTCCACACCCAGATGATCCCCACCCCATAGGACAGCATTGGGGAATCACTGCTGCCCCCAAATAATGAACTTCTGCCAGAACTCTTCCCTCAGCTTTCTGATGCCAGTGGCGTTGTGTTGTCCCACAGCTCTTGCCTGGAAAAGATTTTGACACGCAGCTATGAAGGTCTGCCTGGGGGAAAGTTGGCCATCCTGCTTTGCGGTGCAAGAGTTTTCACAGAGACTCATAATAACACGGGAGCTCAGGACTACTACAGGAATGGGGGTGCTGGAAGGAATAAAAGTTTGTAGGTGGGGGGCACTTGGCTGTTTGTGGTCTCTTTAGGTGAACTAACTACCATTCCTTGTGGCAAGTGCAAAGGTCTCTGTATAAAAAGCTGCAATAAGAGAATGAGAGGTGGTCTTACGGGGATGGCACCAAAAAAGGATGAAGAGTTTGCCCCGGCATGACTTGGATGCATTATGTTAGAAGTGGGTCATCTGGTGAGAGCATCCAGGGAAAGAGGCTCTGCTCTTAATTTGAGTGCAAAGCTCAGACAGCAGCTTAGTAACTTCTGTGGACTGGGAAACCAGATATCAGAAATGTTGGTTTCTCTTCTGAAAAATTTTTAGCTGATTTTGGGTGTCTAACAACAGATGAAATAACAAGTGCCAATTCTGAGGCTGTCATTAAAGATACCTGTTTTCACATGATGTGCCAGGACTGTTTCATAGGGTGAGAAAGGCAGAATGAAAAATGTGCTAAAAGTGACCTGCTCACGACAACCCTGCTTTTAATTCCTCATCAGAGTGGGGCAAAACTGGAAGCCTGACATGGGCAAGGGCTGCCTGGAGCACTCAGGACAATTTATCCAGCCTGTCCACCAGCCCTGGTAGCTTTTTCTCCTGGAAACCTCTTGGCAGTGTTGCAACTTGCCCACAGTTGCCATTAATTTCGGGGGACCTTTTTCCTCATCGTGTGAAGCCACACATCCATCTAGGGCCAGAGAAGGGTCTCCTTCCTTTGGAGATATAGTGGCTGGGAAGAAGTTGCTGCCCCCGCAACGAACTCAGCCCTCCCAATGCTGGTTCCCTAACCATCCCAGATGGCTGCACCATCTTTCTGAGGTGACAGGCAAAGGATGTGTGTGTGCACATGTGCAGCAGGTCTGGAGCACCTCGGTGTCTCCAGGAACCACGTGACAGACTGTGCCTGGTGGTGTGGGTCTAGCAGTTTGATGAGGAAGGGGAGGCAGCACCCAGCCCTCTGCTCCTACTGCAGGAAGATCCAGGGCTCTTCTGAATGGAGAGATGGAAAGAAGTTCACAAGCTTTAACGATATTCCTTGATAGATAGGTCATCACAGTGTAGCTACCGCATTAGCAAACAGCATATTTCTGTTTGATTTTCATGTATTTCTTCCCACTCAAGTCTGACACAAACAAAAAACACTGCCCCCAGCTTAGCCCAAAGGGGACCTCTGGGCAATACAGTCTCAGAAGCACCTGAAATGCACACACCCTAAACATAGACACACATTTTTCTAGAGTCAAGAAGTCTTTTGTGTGGGTTTGCAGTGACTTACAGGCATTTGGGAAGGAATCAAACAGGAACCAAGACAGTAATTCCTCTAGTCTACGTCAGCTCTTAACAAAAAGCACGTACCGTGCTTCACCCTCTGCACTCAGACAACAGCCCTGTGAGCAAAAGCCTAATTTCTCTGGGGTCAGAGGGATCCACCATGCCATAGATTGTCCTAGAAAATCACATTCATTTGGCCTGACTACAAACTCTGGATCCAATCACCGTCTCCTTTGGGTTAATGGCAGTTTCTCATTGTTTCTCACAGTTTCTCATTGAGTGTCATGGCAGCACAAAAAGGCTCCATCCCAGAATACACCTCAGGGTGATATTTAAATCATCTTAGAATTTAAACATTTCAATATTGAATATTTGAACATCAATGTTGGCATAATTTCCCAACTTACTGAAGATGTGTTCCCTAGTGCTGCGAGGGGCTCCTCACTGGTGCCTGAATACCATTAAGAATGTTTGTTCCCACTTGTCTTAACCCTAATAATTGCAACAAATTGATTTTAAAATAGTGAATCAGGAAAATCTGCAGAAATTAGTCACTTTTTTGTGTATATTACACATATTAAACATGCAGAATGAAGAAAATTTAGAGTTATCAAAACACAATTTCCAAACAGACTTGCATCATTAAAAAGCCATTTAGCTTCATAGTTCAAGGTTAAGTTTGTTCCCAGAAGATGAGGTAATTTAGTAAAATAATAATGCTCCCATTAAACAAACCCCGTAATAGAACTGAGCCTTAGCGGCTGCAAAGGAAGGAAACCGTAACTTCTGTCAAAGCACAGGGATGAGATTAGCGTTAATAAAGCATTCCTCACAAAGGAGAATGATAGTATATGGGGGAAGGCACATCCAAATAGCTCTCATTTCCACAACGTTTCCTCTCAGATATGGGCTTTTTAATTAGCTATCGGAAAGAAAACTGAAAGTGTACTTTCTCCTTCTCAGTTTCTCCCTGGCTATTAATCTCCATGCTGAAAATGGTGCCACCAGTCCATCGTATTGTTATTAGCTAGTGGAGACGTAAAAGAACTACATTCATATTCCTTATCGCAGCCCAGAGGTATTTCCTTTGTGTTACGAGGAGTATTTTGATTAGTTTTGGCTGTGTCTGCAGGGAAGACACAGTTTATATTTTCCACAGCTAAAATAATTTCTAGAAATAAAGGTTCGTTCCAGCACTCACTGGTATTTATTGTTGGGGTTTAATTGCTGAAGGGGTTTAATTGCTGAGCCACAGCCGTTCTTTTTTTAACTCCTTTTGAGTTCGTGACTAAGTTTGAGGCAAAACATTGATAGTGAATTGTTCCTGGAGCTGATCGCTGATTTTCAATGAATCATTTATTTGAGGAATGTAACTTTTCTCCCCTGCAACCGCACTGTCCACCAGCAGACGTGGATCATCACTCATCTGCAGAGCCAGAGAGGCATTCTGTTGGGAGGGATCTCAGAGGGCTACCCAGTCCTTTTTTTGCCTATGTCTTGCCTTCCCCTACGGTGTTTAACCTGCTCTTAAAAGGACAGGTGATGGGGATTCTCCACTATTCTCTGGCGGACCTTTAATGTTGCCTGTACCTTTCTCAACAGGCAGCTCATCACTTCTGCCTGCCAACAGAGAAAAAAATATTCCTTTTCTCTTTGCAGCAGCCTAATTATATATTTGAAGCACATTACCTGAAGACCCACTTAACTTTTTGCTTCATCAGACTGGCAGCCCCCAAAATTTCATTCCAGATGATGCAGCAGGTGGGATCTGAGCTTGCGGAGCAGTTTCGAGGTGGCTTGTTGCTGCCAATGCCAGATTCTCTCCATCCTGCTTGCACCCCGTGCTCCCCCAGAGCGAGAGTTGTGCCGGGCAGGAGCTGTTCTGCCCACCCCATTTCCTACACACAGCCCAGGGTACGTGCAGGGGCTGATGAGCGGTCACAGCACTTTTGCTTTCCAGTAGGAAAAGCTCCCTGGCAAATCTGGTCACGGCAATTCAGGATGACGCAGCTCTGTGGTTCCCTGTGGCTTTTTACCACATGGAGGGGAAAAGAGAGAGTAATGTTCTCCTTCCCCTCTGCAGAAAGAGGATGTGGCAGCTGGGCTGACAGCCCCCAGGTAAGAGTCATGACAGCACCCAAAACCCAGAAGAAGAAGGTTTGCAGCAAACATTGCCGCTCACTTGTTGCTAAAGCCTCGCCACAGAGAGAAAAAAAAATCATGGTGCTTCACAGGTGCACAGGTTTTGCTTGAGGGAACTGGTGGGAAACGTAACCCACTTTTGAGTATAACAGGCGTAACACACTCACACTTATGCTTTCTTTCTTGAGGCTGCTAATTTTGCGTGACTAAATTAGCTGAGGAAACCAGATTTAAAAAAACAAATGCTGGCAAAGTTCCCATTGGCTTAAGGAAAAGCAGGGCCGCATTCTGCTTCGATTTATCTTTTGTTTCGCTCACAAACCTGAAGTGAGCAGAAGGTTTAAGAGTGCTAACTGGGGATCAGCACAAGTCCCTAAATAATTTTATGACTACTTGTATTGTTTTGCATGTGGAAAATGAAAAAAAAAAAAAAAACCAACAATGGCAAACGGGCCCCTGATTCATGGATTCCTGTCACCTCAGACATTTCCTACTTTGGCAGCCTATGAATATGGCTTCAGATGAAGGGTCAGGGTACACTTCACTGTGAATTTATTTTCTGGAGCTGCTATTAAGCTCTGCAAGTGCTTTTACACTCTGCAGTTGCTATTACCCTAAACCATACGGGTCAGGGTTTTGCCTACTGGAGTGACATGGGCTTAGGTATAGCAGCCCCCAGGACAGCTTTGTTCTCCTAGCTGAGCCATTGCAACATCTCACGAGCAGTGGCAGTCAGAGATGCCACGTGCTGCACCTCGGGGTGCTGCGGGGTGCTGTGGAGTGAACTATCGGCACCTAGGGCTGACACCAGCACCCAGGAACTCAGACACTGGGTGCCCAAGCCACCCACCACTTCTCTTTGTCACCCTATATCCCCAGTCTCCATAGGGTATGCAAGAGCAATGCTCTTGATGTAGAGGCAGTTAGATACAGTGAGCTAACCCTGTATTTACAGAAGATCTGGAGCAGATTCCTTCCACTCTTATAGCATATGCCTCAGAAGAGCTTTTGTCTACTGCAGGAATCTTATTGTACCCTACAATCCAGGGAGCAATAAAAAAGATATCTAAAAAATGTGGCAACAGTGCATAGTCAGCAGTGCTTGAAATCAAAACAAAGTCTTCAGCAAGAAAAACGAGCTTCCCACTCTGGAAAAATTCCTGATCCCCAGTTTCCCAAAAAGCCATCACAAAACATTATTATCTTGGCACTTCCTATCTCTAGCATGTGTCATTGGAATGGCCTGAATGAAATTGCTATTTGTAGTGTGTAGCTCATGCAAAACTTGTCTCAATGAAGCCACTTAATTGCTCTTCTTTGGGATATTACGCAATTGGCTCTTCTGTAGTAGTTCTCCTTGTCAACGCAGACATCTCATGACTCACTGTCATGAGGGAGGCTTCTCCTTCCTGCCAGCCGTAATAATCTGCTCACTACCGAATCTCTGCTTGCTCCTGCAGATGGGAGGACACCTCCTGTCTTTGTTGCTGGCTTCAGGAATGCATCAGAAATGATTGTATTCAAATGAAGGTAGCAAGGTAAGGCCCTTCTCTCCTTTAGGAAACTCTGCAGGATGGAGGTAAAGGTAGATAAACTTCCTTATGCTATTCATTAATATTGAAACTTTTCTCGAATAATTGTTGGGGGAGTATTGCTATGGCTTGATTTGGAGGCTCTATAGCCAATGCTGCATTTCCAACAGATGCTAAAGTAGTGCCAGATAGTGCTGTCACCCAGAGAGGTGACTGAGCATCGTCTGCTGCATCATTTATAAATTTAACCCTTACTGGAGGCTACCCCAGGCTCGAGCCATTCTGCTATGAAACCTGATTCAGGAACCCCATTCACAAGCACATAGTTCCCTCCATCCCTCTCAATTAGCGTAAAGCAGGTGCTTTAAGCTCTGTGAATGTAAAAAGCATGTTCCTGAATGAGGGCTAGTATGAACAAGCTCCCCTAAAATAATGAAAATGAATTGTTAAGCTGACTCCATTATGAGATCCTCCTTCCAATAACACACTGCTAAAACTCAGGAGCCCACATCAATTCATGCTGAAGGCATTTAGATTTCAAGGTATTTGACATGCTGGGGATGGAATTAAAAAACAAGAGAGAGACTGCCTTATGCAGCCTTTTTTTGGGATGTTTCTGTAAGTGCCCGCTGCTGGCAGCTGTTGGAATGGAACATGAGGTGAGGGAGGTCTTTGGTGGCTCCATCCAGCAGTTCTCTTCTTACCACAGATTTCTCAGGTCCCCCCCATTCTCCATCCTCTACTGTCTTTCTCTTTTTATCTTCCTTCTTTCTAGCTCCAGGGGAGACCCTTGTCTGCTTGCTAGCCACTAAGGCTGTGTAATGCCTCCTGCACTTCATCTGAAGCACCGTGTATTGGGTTATAAGTCATCTAGCGAAGGGTGTTTGCTTCAGGTGGACAGTCAAGCTGAAACACACTTCTGGAGGAGATCTGCTGCCTTGGTTTATATTGGATTTTATAACAGCTCATGACATCTGCTCCATCATGGCTGCTTCCCCATGGCCAGGCAGCTTCAGCGAGCCAAAGGCAATGGTAGTTTTACCTGTGACACTACCAGAGCAGCCTTCATAGAATCATAGAATCATTTAGTTTGGAAAAGACCTTTAAGATCATCAAGTCCAACTGTAAACATAACACTGCCAAGTCCACCACTAAAACATGTCCCTAAGCGCCTCATCTACCCATCTTTTAAATACCTCCAGGGACGGTGACTCAACCACTTCCCTGGGCAGCCTGTTCCAATGCTTGATAACCCTTTCAGTGAAGAAATTTTTCATAATGTCCAGTCTAAACCTCCCCTGGTGCAACTTGAGGTTGTTTCCTCTCACCCTGTCACTTGTCACTTCTCTCAATCTGTCAATGTTTGCTGGCTTTGCCAGCTACCAGGGCTTATTCTGCTGCACATCTATAAAAAAAAAGTCCAGAAGCTGTTTTTTACGGGGTTGACCCAATCCGTCAGTACGTGTACCACCTTTACAAGGTGCGCATGATGCACACCCACCTCAGCAGTGGTGGAATAGGCCCCGCAAAGCTCTTCAGGGTACAAATGAAACGTTCCCTGGCTCACAGCCAGACGAAAGGGTGATAACAGCAGCACCCAGGAACATTCCCCTTCCCACCTACCGCTACCACCTCCTCTCTCTCTCGAAAACACAAACAAGCCAACCCAATTTGCATTTTCATAGCTGGGAGTAAGTGATTGCTAGATTAATGAGCACTGCTATTTATATCTAAATAATCACAGTTCTAAACAACTGCTTGGAGGCATCAGCACGGCAGGTAAGATTCTGGGCTATGATTTGAAGGGATTCAGGCAGCGCTTGTCATCAGAAGGAGGAAAACACATCTCATCCAAACTACAAAAGTACTTTACCATATTTTGGACAAACTGAGGGAAGATGGAAGAAGAGAGAGATGCGAGCAGTGTATGCAGACTTGGCTTGCTTAGCATAGTACGCTGGCCTTAACCCTATTCATAGCAATAACTTTTGCTAAGCAGCTTCCTTTAACTGTCTTACATGCTACAACCCTGCATGGGACTTTGTCAGCACACTGTACTGTGCAGATCCATAAGGTACCCAGCATCACTCCTCCCAGGCCAGAGCGCATGAAGAGTCCTTGCAAGCCAGCTTTCCTTCGCTGCCTTTGGCTGAGTTTCTGCAAAGTGAATCTCTTGGCTCAGAGCTTGCAAGGCCACTTAAATCTCTCTGACCCCTTAATGAAGTTTTTAAAAGGGCTTCATAAATCTTCATCACTATGAATTGCCTAAAGCTCTGCAGGGTTTCTCTAGTGGCATTAACCACTAAAACAAGTAGACAGGCTCAGGTTATATTTATTGCATTCATCTTCATTATTCCATGGGTTTTCCTTCTTTCTACTCTTTTACATGAGCTACAGCCAGGAAAGGGAGAGCAGGAATGGGAGCTCTGAGGCCGTACCGCCTGTCTGGCAGTTTGTAACCATCCACTACAACTACATCAGATCAGTCCTCTTCTTGGGAATGTTTTCTGTGCAGGCAGCAACTGTATGCTCATCATTTAGCTTTCCATAGTTAAACCATCATATTGTTCCTCATTTGGGAAAGAATATGATTTTTGCCTCTCCTCTGAAAGCATGCCTCAGGTCACAATCTGACAGCTCCAAAAAGGATTAGTTGCCTGCCTGCCTTTCCATTTTTTTTTTCTTGGAATTTTGGCTGACCTCGGTAAGGGCTTTTTATGAGTAGCATGAGTCTTCTCTGAAATAACTGCCAGCTTGATGGATATGTAAGGATTACTAGGAAAATACATTATTTAAAAAAAAAATTGTTTACATACCACATATTGTGGTCTCCAGAGTGAGCGTGTAGATTCTGTGTACTCTGTATGGGTTGTTTGATGCTTCATCTCTGGGAAATGAGGACAGAAAAGGCATGAATGAGGTTCACAGACAAACAGAAAAATACTCCAGTGCAGGTAAAGTCACTGAAATCAGTGAGAGCCTATCCTCCCTGCGTGATGGGAAGGAGTTTAGAAATGGCAGATAAACATGAAGTAGCTGAATACATAAGGAAGTTTATATCTCACCGTAGTTTGAAGAAATGGTTCCAGGGCTAAATCTGCAGACAATGAAGGACTAAGGCTCCACAGAGCTCTTGAAGGGTTACAGGTCCTTGTGGTCCAACCTGGTCCAGCCAAGCTTGGGCCACCCCATTGCATCACAAAATCACACTTTTGTGAGCCAGATGATTTACAAGGGTGACTTTTCATTAGGTATTTTGTTTATGCCATCAAGATACAGTAGAGTGCCATGGAAGTGCTCCTTTAGAGCCATTGTGACGGTATTTTATTTTAAATTTATTTGCATTACAAGAAGGCCTACTAACCTCAGGGAGGACTGGAACAGCACATGTGGAACAGAAGAGAAGCAATATGCTTGCGCAGGCAGACAAGGACTTCTTATTGAAAAGTTTGACATTGAAGTCTTAAATCTGCCAAAAGTACCAGTCACCAGTAACAAAATCTTCTAGGTCCCTAGTCTAGGTCAAGACTGGAAGGAAAAACAATGGCTGATGAACACGGTGGAGGCTCAAAACCCAGATTGTGATGAGTTACCTGAGGCACTAAAGGAGAGGTCCAAACCCACCTGAATTGGTATTTCTTCCATTGACTTCAGTGCGTTCTGGGTGATGTCATGCCGTGATGCTGTCACACATGAACAAGTCAGATGGTTGCTTTTAATATAGGGAACTGTAGGATGGGTTATATCATGTACTGTGTTGTCTGCTCTAGAATGCATTGTTTAATAATGTGTTAGGGACACACTTTTACTCTAATGAGGAGAAGATTAGATATTATCTGACTTCCTATAAGCTAAAGGCTATGCAAGTTCGCCCAAGTGCTTACATAGCTGTATCCAAGAATTCAAACTAGGTAGTACCTTTTGAGTCCTCAAGAGACAAAAATCACAGGCAGAGGACAGAAGAAATCAAAGGACCACCATCGCCTGAGGTCCGTGAAGTGACAGGAAGTTGGAGAGATAAGAAAGGAGATTTCAGCAAGTGACTCATGGCCTGTGCTTTAAGAAAAGATGGAAGAACCCAAAATCCTGGCCAAAATGACCTGGCAGAAGTTCTTACTCAGTCCTGAATCACATATACAGCTTGATCCTTAGCATGTAAGCAAAACAGGGAAGGCTGTGATCGGAGACCCGCAAGGGAGCACAGCTGAGGCATGTAGGTGGCTGTTGACCTGTGGCCAAGGCTTTGTCCCTGACTATATGCCTGCTCCTAACCCTGTCCATTTAAGTCTTCCAGTGACTGAAAGTTAGCCATCTAAATAAATGTCTTTAAGAATGTAGGCCTCATGATTCAGCTGAGGCTTTGCCTACACTGTGTTTCTCCATGATATGACTCACATGACTGCAAATATCTAATGCAAATAAACCAGGCTAGGGTAGGAAAGCAAAGCTGATCCAAAGCTTTGGTACTGAGGATTTGCAGCAGAGATGCTACATGGCTACAAAAAAAGTCAGGAAAGGCAAAGTTTAAGTTCATACAATGAACTATCACACCATAGTCCGATGATACGCTGCCTTTGGCAGCTAAGCTGCTGCAACCAGCACCTGCCCCAGATGCTTGTTCCCACCTCTGGCCTGCAGTTTGTCACCTCCTCAGTCGTGCCAAAACAACTGCATGTAGAGCAGTGCTTAAATCAGAGCAATGAAGTGATGGAAGTTAAAAATAAACCGTTCACGGGAGGAGGAGAGGGAGAGCTCTTTTTAATCGTAATCATTTCAATGGTCTGCCTTCCAGTGTGGTCCCACAAGGAATTTCATTAACACAACTGGGAGAAGGCAGTGGATTGCTGCGCTGGCACCGGGGTGAATCCTTCAGGCAGGAGACTCCCTCCTGGCAGAGGGAGAGGATTTCTTAAGCCAGGATTGCACCAAGGCCAATGTGCTGTAGAATTGCACCTTCCAACATGCAGAATTATGCCTTCCCTACCTGGGTCAACGTCAGGCCCAGGTGTCCCAGGCTCTCCATTTGCTATTCTGTCTCCTAACACTGAATGTCTCATAACATCCATTTTAAAAAGTATTGTACGCAAGCCAGCATTATTATTCATAAAAACAAATAAAGAGGCACAGAGTTTTTTTCCTGTTTTATAAACAAATAATAGTTCTGAATATTAGCCTCCTCCACAATTTGCTATAGTATGGCTAGATGTCACCCATTAAAATCTATTCAAATACGAAGTGCACAGTAATCTGAGAATAAAAAACATCAGTAGAGATGCAAAAAAACAGTTTTATTTATTGAAGTTCGTTACATGATCAACAAAGAAAATATTTGTATGTTCCTTAAATAGCATTAAAAGTTCAAGGAAAAACATCTGAAAAGGGATCAAGAGGTTGCAGCGCAGCTACGATTTGGAAATTTGGAGAATAATTCACAACTTGCTTTTGTTTTGGTCTCGGTCATTTCTGTGCTTTTGATGAGCTTCGCTGTGAGTCAGTGAGGTACATGTACAGAGCCCTGGTTATGTCTTATGGTTAGGGCACCTCCATGATTTGCTTCTGTTTGAACACAAAACACATCCACTTGCATCCAAATGCTTCTGCTGTGTTACTCCAGAGAGACGCTGCACCAGTGAAGCACATAAAATACAGACAGCTTTCAAACTGCTGTCACGTTTTGAAATAAGTAATTAATTACAATTTTTTTTGTGTTATTAACATTATTAAATGTTTTCTGTCATATTGACTGAGTTTCAAAGCATTTTTCAGCAAAATGGGGCCATAGTTTAATTTCCAGTGCACAGAAAAATGAAGTAGTATCCTGAGTCCCACATGAACGCATCCTCCTTTGGGACTCCTGATCCATGTGCTGGATTGCACCAGTTCCTGGATGTTTGGGTGTACAGGCAGGATTTAAATTTAAATTACTAGACTCTGAGTATGTTTAGTATGTCCTTCATTTCTCTTCTAATAAATAGAGCCAAGGGCATAGTAAGTCAGTTTCATAATTAGATGATATAATTGTCTCATGAACTCTGTACAAATTACCTCTTCTCTGTATTGTTTTTGCAGTGTATTGTTTTTCTTGAATAATATGGCACGTATCCAGTTTACATTGCAGTCAATAAATTACCCCCGTTTACAGCTTGATTGCCCACAAATGAATAAGAGACATCAACAAAAATAATTAAGTCATTACCCTTTTTAATACTGTCAGTACTCTTCATTTAGACCATTAAATTTGTTTTTAATTACTAACAAATTTCCTTAAAAACATCTTTTTGCTCTTTTTTTTTTAACCAGCAGGTAACCACAGATGAACCGCTTTGCTCAGCTTTTAACAAATTTGTGATTCTAAGGTTGACACTAGAGTGTGATGATGTAAAGGAAATTGCATTTTATTACATTTTAATTAAATAGGTCAACTTGTGCAGGTCTTTCTCCAGCAAAACTCCCACTGGATTTTGGTCCTTCATCTTTATTTACTTCTTGAGCTTCAGACAGCATGTTTCTGCTTTCCAAATAGAGGACTGATAAGATAATTTAATCCATTAAATGGTGTACTGACAGATACTGGGAAGCGATGTAACACTGAATACCATAAAGGATATGCATTGTTATTGCTTTTAGTGAAGTGCAATTCTAGTTGTGCTGAATTCTGCTTTTATGCAAAGAGTTGGGTGGGCTCAGGGCAACCTGTGACCAGCCCCAGCCTCTGAAACCCCATGGAGTGGTTGACCATGGCTCCATGCCTGCTTTTGGGGGTATGGACACAGGGTGGCACTTCTTCGTTGTGCTGAGGAAGAGCACATCTGGGGGCCCTGTTGCCTCCTGGGCCCTGCTGCCATCCTGGGGTGCGGGGGCCAGGGTGCATACTGCATCTTCCAGGCAGCAAGGAGGTAGGTAGGTCCTTCTCCCCTTGCATTGCACCTGGGCAATGGCAGCTCTGGCCTTCTGCATTGACTTGCTGACTCCAAACGTGTATTTTTTCTGTTGGCTTAAAAACAGTAACGAAGCCCTGAATGAGATTATCCCCATCAGCCTCCCCTTCCCATCCACTTAGTATTTCTCTCCAATTCTACCCGCAATGATAACAAAATGGCCAACATATTCTGTTTTCACTGTAATAACACTGGCTGTATCCAAAATCCCCAGACAATGTGAAGAATTCAGCTGGGGTTATGTTATGTCCAAGTACATAACCCCATTAAATTTAGGGAGCCTCCTTTTCCAGCTCAGGTTTAATTGTTTGCTTTCTGATTCTCTGTGTAGATTCATCCTAGTCACCTCTATGTTCCACAAGTCCAAATGCTGAGCTATGGTTAGCGTATTTCTGTACAGAATATTTTTAACCTTCTAGCAGCTACAGCTCACAACCTCTCTACACTTATTAGGGGAAACACTTGAGGAAGATGTGTCACCTTCTGGACCTCAGAGGCACATGTAGTTCCAAGCAGGCACAGCAAAATATGGTTTTTTCCATTTCTTGCAAGCAGAAATGAAATTAATTTATCTGGAAAGCTCCTGCTAAAGGAAATGTCATTCAACAGTTCTGTTGAAGCTATCAAAAGCAAAACCAAACAGATTTGAAAACTTAGCACAGGTCACAGACATGGTTTGTGAGATGAGTAGTAACTATTCTTGTAGGTAGTAAGAACTAGAGTAAGAGTATAGCTTAAATTCTGGTTTTAGGCTGAATTACAACCCTCTCCAGTCCCATGAGTGAAATATCTTGGAGCATATTCATGTCAGCCCCTACTTTTTCCAGCAAAAAATGTTTAAAACTTTAAACCCAAAGCACAGGCAGCAGTTTAAGCCTGTTGCTTTCTCTTAACCCTGGTGACCAGGAGGAAGACAAGAGGTTTTGCTGCAGTTTCTGGTGGCTAAGAAAGGTGGAGGTGCTGAGATCTTGGCTTCTGGTCCATGCATGACAGATCTTTCCTACCACCCCAGATATGACCCTGTTACCAAACTGAAAGAGAGAGAAAAATGCAAAACACTTTGTCTGCTCTCTCAAGATGAACCCAGTTGGTAATTTGTGTCCAAGGTGATCTTTTTCTTTGAAGTGTTAAATAATTCAAAAATAGCATGAAAAGATTTATTTTGGATAAAAGGAAATGTTTTGACTGCTATGAGCTTTTTTGGAGGGAAAGAGCTTGGCTTATAGAAGCTGAAATACTTTGATTTATGTAACGTTACCCAAAGCTGTGGTTGCTACAGACCAGTTGGTGGTCTGTGGGGAGTGGTACTGTGCAGGGTGTCACGTTAGGGGCATTTGGGGGAAAGACGAAAATAGCTAAAGAAAAGCCCTCAAACCAGCTGAGCGCTGCTGATTTTTCATCTCTCAGCACTCCCAGGGCTCTGATAGTCTGCCTCTGTTGGATTTAGTTGTGATGCCATGAGATGCTACTGCTGTAACTGCTCTTGTCCACCTTTCTGCTGGGGTCACTGGCCCCCAGAAGTAAGGGCAAAACAAGTTTATAGGGTTGTGCTAGCCATGGAGCTGGGATCTGCCATCTTTAGCGTCTATGCAACGGCATGGCATCTGCATCGTAAAGAGATGCTCTTAAACCTGACAGAGCCTGACATAAAACACAGAGAGCATCTACGTTACCTCTACTGTTGTTAAGTTCATTACAGGAACTATGGTAGTTGCTGAGTTAGTGCTGATTGGGTTTGTTTGGGACCAACAGCTTCCAAGCTGTGACAGCAGAAAGCTCTGCATCAGCTGTCCAAATATTCATCTGGGTTTTGGAACAGGATCTGCTTAAAGCCAGCTTGGTTAAGCTGCAACCATGACTTGCGGGACCAAGTGGCAATTCTTGTTGCTAACGCCAGAACTGATCCATTAGCAAAATTTATTGCTTCAACAGGTATTTCCATGGAGGTCTGTGGAACTGGCTCTTCATGCTTTGGTCATCGTGAACGAGGATGAATTCCAGCTGAATGAGTAGCTTTAGACCATTTTAGGATCTGGATAAATGAGCAGAGACAGAGAAGCAGGGCTTCTTTGTAAGTGGTGATTCACATGCACTCAAATCAGTGTATGATTCACTACCAGAAAAACAAACCTACAGCAATGTCACAATGAAAATGCACTGCTACAAAGCAAACAATATATGTAAATTTATAGTAAAACTTTTCTTGCATTATTTCACGGCTGAATATTACAGTTGTGTGTGGCTAAACTTATGTTTGATTGTCATTGGTAAATGCTAAATGCCTGATCCAGATACCATCCTGGTTACTGATGGATGTTATCCTGTAATACTCTTGCATGGTATTATGCTCAGAGTTTATTGCAAATGCCTAGGTCCTTTTTTTTTCTTGGAAATAGTAGTCACTGTACAGCCTGCCATCACATTGATTTACTCTGAGGATTGGTTAGTTCAGAAAAAGGCTGCTAACTCTATCCATATTACGAATACCAAAAAAAACCCCAGTAACATTGGGATTACTCCCATCTACTTTGCTACTACTGTGTTACATCTTTAAATACTAAAACTATTAATGCCCATCAAGGATGATAAATTAAGAAATTATGTATGTAAAACGTATGTATGTAAAAAAATGTAAGAAATTATTACAGCATAAAAAAAACCCTTATGTATATCAGGCTACACTACTTCTTGCTTGTATTCATCTGATCGGAATTAAAATAAAGTCGTTTAACTCCTTAAAATTCAGTCATCCGTGACCGTTTAAAATAAGTCAATAACAGCAGTGGAACAATACGTTATAGCCACCTAGTTATAAGCATCTTTTGGGACAATCGGCTTTTTAATTGTTCTTTTTATTGTTTGAAAATAATGATGTCCTTTAACAATGAATTATAAATTCAATGTGACCAGCAATAACGGCTGTACAATACCAACCTTTTCCTAAAGTAATAGAAAAGTGCAAATTATTTGCACAGCCTCTTCGGTCCTGGAGGCTTAAGCGAAATGGATACACACCGGTATTCACACGGCGAACGTACACATTTATACTTTTAACTGCAAATAGAGGGCTGTGTCGGCGAAGCCATTAACACCGAGGGGAAAAAAAAAAAACAAAACAAAACCAACCAACCAAACAACCCCCCCCAACCCAAACAAACAAAAAACCCCAACCAACCAACCAACAACAACAACAAAAAAACAAACAAGAAAAAGGGTAAGAAAAGCAAAAAGGCAAGGAAGGCGTCGCCTCCTCGGAGGTGAATTAGGATTAGCAGCATCTCTCATCTGTGACCCTGCTGGCCGGGACCTGCCGCCGCGGCTCCCTCCGAGACCTCGATATATCAAATGAAGGGAAAAGTCGGCGCCTGTGGGAGGGGGGGGGGCAGGCAAAGCAAAGGGGGGTACACACATTTTGCCTGTCGGCGGTGCCCCACGCGTCTCGTCGGAAACCTCCTCTCATCTCCTGGGTGTCTATCCTACCTCCCGCGGCATGCTTGCGCATTCCTTCCGAGGATGGCAGGAGCCATCCACCTACTTTTTATAGCAGCGAGGAGCAAGGCTATTAATAGGCTATCTAATTACTCCGAGCTGTTAACTCTGAAGTCTCTAATTCTGTGATGTGGTTGTTTTGATTTGTTTTTCCAATCCAGTAGTACTTGCATTTACAGAACTGGTCAGACTCGCTCTGGAAGATGTTATTTTAACGTTTTAAAATCACCTTTCATTCCAAGCAGGAACAAAGTCCCCAAATTTTGACATTACTCACGAAAGCAGCAACTGAAAAATTATTAGTTTGGATCAAGGGAAGCGTTTTGTTTAGCTAAAGTTGTGAAATTCGTTTGTTTTTTTTATTATTATTATTTTATTTTGCACTTGGTCTCGGACGTTTCGGTAAGGCAGGTAAATGGCAAGGAAGACGGTTTCAAAAAGGAAGGCGAGGGGTTGCCACGATGCCGACAGAAACGGAGCGGTTCCGCCGAAGCTCAGCACGGACACGCGTGAAACGGAGCTATTCCCGCAAAATGCCTCAAGGAGGACGGATTCATTTTGCCCTGTGGAAAACATTTCGCTGAAAAGTTTTTGACCAGTTCTGATGTCTTATTTTATTTCCTGGGCAGAGAAAGAAGAAGGCAACGATGCGCCGGGCCGGGGGTGGTGGTGGGGGGGGGGGTTGTCCGGCAGGTTTCGGTACAGAAAACGGTTTTTTCTTAGCGGTGCGCGGTAGTGCCGACAACCGGCCCAGGGAATACCTGGTGAAGGGGGATTTTGCCTGTGTGGGTTTTAGGTTTTTTTTTTTAATTATTTTTGTTGTTGGTTTGGTTTGGTTTTTTGGGGTTTTTTTTAAGTGAAAAGGAATTAAGTCTCTGCAACCTCTGCTGTGAGGACGGGGGCGGAGGCAGGATAGCTAATTGCAGATCGGGTTTGATATTGCCTAACATGGGTGATGAGGGACTTGGGGAGGATGAGGAGAAGCCCTCCTCTGCAGCGGTTGGGAGGAGAAGCGCGGCTCCGCCGTGCCCCGCGTCCCTCCGTTTCCAGCTCTCCCCCACAACGAGCTCTCGCAGCAAGAAGCCCGATAAACTTTCCCCCGGGCTTTCCGTGTCCGATCCAGCAGAAGGGACCCCTGAAAGCCTTCCCCGGCACCCAGGCAGGAGCGGGCAGGGACCCCGGGGGCGGGGAGGGGGCTTTCCTTCTGGCCTGACCCTGCAATTAAAAATAATATACGATATTCGTTACTGCAAGGAACACATGAAACCCAGCCCCACTGCTTCGTAGCAAGAGTATTAAGGTACCCGTTGATAAAAGCATCAGAATTAGGCCATTTTCGTCACCGGCCCTTAAAAATCCGTAAAACCGCAGAGTGGCAATAAAACCAAACCGTAGCTCCTCATTTTCAAAGCCCTCGGGTACGTGTTGGAAACAAACAAAGCGCGTGTGCGCCTGTTGGACAGAAGCAGCTAAATCGTAAGCGTGTTTTTTAGGGTGCTGCGTGGGTCCCGGCTGCCTCCCGGTCACCCCGAGCGCTGGAGGGCATCACCCTCGCCCTGCCCGCCCCGCCGGGGCTCACCGTGCGGGTACCGCGGAGCGCCGGCTCCGGGAGTCAGGTTACGCGACAACAGGAGCCTGTCCTCCGCGCGTTTTGTTGATTTTAATCCTTTTTTTTTTAAGGCTGAAATCATTAACCAGGCGGACCTCGGAGACTGGAGGGAGGGCAAATAAAAGAAGCTGCAGATCATTATTTTGATATAAAAAAAACCAACACAACCACACTCTGAGCCACCTATTGCATAAAAGTCTGTGCGGGCTCTCTGCTGCCTGCTGCTTGTTTGAGCGTCAAGGGTTGAAAGTCACCGTGGAAATCACCCAAAAGCACGGCGGCAGCAGGTCACCAGTGGTGGGGAGGCCGCTTACTGCAGGGGGGAATAACCTCCTGCCCCGCTCCCCGCCGCCGGCCACGGCTTCGACCCGGCGGAAGAGCCGAGCCGCCGGGAGGGAGTGGGGAAGGCTCCCCGGAGCCGGGGCAGGGTGTCCTGCCCGGGGCGGGGGCAGCCGGCGGGCCCGGAGCCTGCTGTCTGCATCGAGCAAGAAAGGCTGAGCTCAAGCCCGGCTTCTGAGCACCCGACAGCCCTTCGCTAGGAGTTTTGGGGAAAGAAGCAATAATTCCTCCTCATCCTTGCGAACTGGGGGCTCCCCCCTCGCCATGGGACACATCTGATCTCTCGCAAAGGGTCCCCCCACCATGCCCCCCCCCCCGGTGTATACAGAACCCTGCTGCTTTGGGGGGCGAGTTTCACCAACCGCTGCCCCAGCTCCCGCGGCCGTCCCGCCCGGCCCGAGAGGGAGGTGATGGGCGGTGGCAAAGGCCCCTCTCCCTCGGCTGCCGCTGAAATCCCCCTTTCCCCGGCTGATTGCCCCGCCGCCTTCGGCCGCCGTGCCTGCGGCGGGGGCTTGAGCCCTGCGTGGCAGGCAGCGGCAGGCAGCGGCGGGGAAGCGGGGATCCGCCCGGCAGGCAGCTCCCCGCTGGGCTAGGCGCGCCTGAGCGCTGCCGATGCCCTGATCGATAAGTCCGCTTCAATGTCACAGCCGCTGGGGAATGGAAACACTCCGTATCGTGGGGTGGCCTTGATAAAAGTATATTTTAAGTAGCGCGGATAAGCGAACGGGAGAAGAGAGGGAGAGAGCTGCCGGCACGTCGCCCGTAATAACCGCTACGCTTATCAGCCTGGCCTAAACTCCCCAGCAGTTTCTAAAGAACATTAAGTTACATAAACACGGCTCGGAAGAGAATACACTCCATCCTGCGATAGTCACCAAAGTGACCCCTAGTTCCGCCTGGCCCCCGAGCCCGCCGAGCCCCCACGGCCGCCGCGCCCCGGGGGCACCGGGGCCCGGCCCGGCGGGCGATGCCCGCGGCTCCCGGGGCTGCCTGTGCCGGGGGGTAGGGGTGGGGGGCGGCAGGGAGCTTTCCCCTCCTCCCTAATGCACCCCTGCTAAGGGATCAAATTTGCAGAGACCCCGGAGCGGGGGAAAGAGCACCCACGTTGCGCCTGCACACGGCTTTCCCCCAACCCTTTTTTGGGAGGTTGAAGTGCCCATGAGGGAATTGGCCTTAACTGGATACAAATCCTTTTTTTTTTTTTTTTTCCAATCTGCCTCCTTCCCTCTTTGGCCACAGCGAGCAGGAGCGATGGTTACCTCGCTGGCACCTCCTCCCCAGGGGTGCCTTTCCGCATCCCCCTGCCCGGCTTCTCTCTGCAAAAATGCCTCTGCACCCTCCCTGCAGATGCTCCCCCGGGTGCCTACCCCGGCCCCGGGGCAGGAGATACCCGAGAGGCTCCCGGAGCCCCGGGGTGAAAGTTACGTCAGAAGAGTGGGATTTGGGAAGGGAGTGGCGTCATGGAAAGTTAGGAACCGAAGGCTGTATGATTTGAGCCGTTCGAGAGCAAACCTGAAACGAAAAAGAGTGGAGAGGAAAGGGGTGATTGGGAATGGTTTCCCGCGCTGGTCCCAGTTCAAGCCGGGTTTTCTTATCGGGTCTATCGGAGGAAATAAAATGAAACTTGTAGCCCGGCTATAACGTAAACAGGCTAATCAGCGGTGAAAAAAAAAACGAGGCGCCTGACGTGTAAAACACAGGTCACTTTGGAGCCAGGGAAAGAGCCGCCTGCCAGGCCAGCGCGGCCGTTCTTCCTCCCAGCCATCCTCACCTCTCGGGCGGGCACCCCCTGGCCTGGGCAGAGGCTCTGCCGCCCACCCTGGGGGCACATGGGCATCGACACTCCCCTTCCCAGCGAGCAAAGCCTGCCTCGAAATACCTGTCCCTTGGGGGGAAAAAAGAACACCAAAAAACCAACCAACACAGCATTTTTCGCATTATATGCACCCAGATCTCCCCTTAGACGTGTTTGAAATGCCCCCGGGTTTAACTCGACAAGGGGCGTCCAAAAGACTTAAACGAAATGCGGGGTTTAAAGCCGAATTTGCAGTGGCAACACCCAAGCTGGGAAAAAGCGGAGTGGGCATCGACACCCGTGGCTTCCCCTGCTCTTGTCGCGCTTTTGCAGGTAAGAAAAACGGGGAAAATATTTTACGTTGCAAGTTCTGGTCGGAAGGCGCGCCGGGCGTTTAGAGACAACGAATCGCTGCCCGCGCTTGCAAAAGCTTATTTTCTATTGAATATTACACCCACTAAAAAGCATCTAAAAGTAAAAAAAAATAATAATAACTTTAACCTGGCAGTCGAACAATATTATTTAGAGAGAACTGAGAAGAAAGAAGTATCGCCTTTAATCATACAGTTTAACAGAGAAACGGTTTCTCGGGAAAGTGGTTATTTCCCGATCAAACCCCTGCCGCGCTATACCACAAAAATTAACGAACACCATAAAACCTCCAGGTCGCAATCCGTTCACCCACGCCGGCAGAGCGGACGGCTACAGCCAGAGTTTTACCGTCCCCCCAGCATTACAAATTCTTCACCTCCCGATCACCTTGCCTGGAAAGACCGAAAGGAAAAGCCGTGCCTACCCCGGGAGCGACAGCACCGCGCATCAGCAGGTTTGGGTTCGGTTTCTGTCGGATGGGCTCCTGCCTGCCGGCTGCCGAGAGCCGGGCTCTGCTCTAGTCCAGCCCTTTGCCGCAGATGACTCTTTCTGTACAAACTGATGATGACAGATATCCAGCTGATAACCTCTGGTGAACGAAGTTATTTTAATTTCCAGTCACTTTCCTGCTAAGTACCATATCAGTTTGTACACAGCTGAGATAAGAGGACTGGGGGGGGNNNTTATGAAGTGAGCACGTGGGGGGGGGTGGGCGATAAAAAGAGAAGAATAAGAAAGAAACAGAGGAAAAATGCCTACCGCCTGCTGCTGGGGTGGACACATCCCACAGCGTGCTTTGGCTTCACCTGACGGTTGGGGCGACTCAAGGAGGAGCCACATTTTTTCCCCTCGGATAGTTCTGATTTTAACGAGCGAAAATAGGAGATTTGGGAGGGGGAGGGGTTCACCTGGTTGCTTCGGGCGACAGCCAGGCACACATCCTCCCGGGCTGCGAGGCCAGGAGAAGCGGGGAAAAAAAGATCATAAAAGGTGAATATTCACC
>VYZW01005766.1:0-29023 GCA_013401315.1 Balaeniceps rex | reverse complement strand
GTGGTAAACTCTCCTTTTTTTCCTGAGTCTCAGCAAGAGCTCCCTGTTCAGCCAGGCTGGTCGTCTTCCCCACTGGCTCGTCTTTCGGCACATAAGGACAGCCTGCTCCTGCGCCTTTGACTTCCTTCTTGAAGAATGCCCAGCCTTCCTTGACCCCTTTGCCCTTCAGGACTGTCTCCCAAGGGACTGTCTCAACCAGTGTCCTGAACAGGCCGAAGTCTGCCCTCCGGAAGTCCATGGTAGTGGTTTTGCTGACCCTCTCCTTACTTTGCTAAGAATAGAGAACTCTTATCATATCATGGTCACTAAGCCCAAGACAGCCTCCGACCACCACATCTCGCACCAGCCCTTCTCTGTTTGTAAACAGCAGGTCAAGCGAGGCACCTCACCTCGTAGGGGAGGTTATCTTCCGCACACTCCAGGAACCTCCTAGACTGTTTCCTCTCTGCTGTGTTGTATTTCCAGCAGACATCCAGCAAGTTGAAGTCCCCCATGAGAACAAGGGCTAGCAATTGTGAGACTTCTGCCAGCCTGCTTATAGAATGCTTTGTCTACCTCTTCATCCTGGATGGGTGGTCTGTAGCAGACTCCCAGCAGGATATCTGCCTTGTTGGCTTTCCCCCTCATCCTTACCCATAAGCACTCAACCTCATCATCACAATTGTTGAGCTCTATACAATAGAAACTCTCCCTAACATACAGAGCCACCCCACTGCCTCTTCTTCCTTGCCTATCCCTTCTGAAGAGCTTATAGTAATATTTAATTACTGATTCGGTAGTGGGAAACAAAAAGACAAATACTAAGACCACAGCTTTCCTCCCCCCTTTCTCAGGCTCAACTTGACTCCTTCATTCCTGTCTCCTTCCCCCCTTGTTATGACTGCAGGTCATGCTTAGCCTCTTCAACAGGGCAACGAGTGGTGTGAGAGGGTGGGAAGGTTTTGGGTCCACGGTCAGCCTAGCAGTTTCTCTCTGCTGCTCCTTTCTTCTCACATCTTTCCTCTGCCCCAGCATGGACTCTCCAACGGGAATATCTGTCCCGCCATGGAGCTGCTCCTCCTGCTCTGGCCTTGGTGTTCCCTCTGTTGTTTCTCCTTTTTGTTCCCTCCTCTTCCCTCTCTGGTGTTTTCTGCTGTTTCTTAAATACACTTTCCCTGAGGTGCCACCAGCATGGCTGAGGGCCCCAGCTGTGCCCTGTAGTGGGTCTTCTGGAGCTGGCTGTCCCTGGCATGGGGCAGCCCTGGCCTCTCCTCACAGAGGCCCCTTTGTAGCTCCCACTGCCAGCAGTGGACGCCTGCACCCCGCACAGAGCGGTGTTGCACTTTCTGTAGATTAGTAGACTTTCAGGCCAAAAGATGTCTTTGAATCATCTGCTCCGATCTCTTATATATCATAAGCTGTTAAATTTTACCCAGGACTAAGTCTAGTAAATTTTTTCCTGACAAATAATGCCATCAATCTTCAGAAAGCTGCATCTCTGGATTTGAAGACATCCAGACATACAATTTTTCTTCTGATTAACCATTTTCAGTGAAGGCTGTGGGTGCGGGCTTACGTTTGCTTTTAAAATGTTTATTTTTTTATTTTCTGTCAGCTTCTTGATCACTGGTATTCTCTGCAGTAGATTAAAGTTAGCTTGTTAATTTCAGCGAAGTATGCTTCGTGTTGCTAAAGGGGAAGGAGTGTGGTTTTGGATTGTAAGCTGACAGTCTGTCTTTAAAAAAAATATTGATGAGAAGTGCACAGCACTGTACGGTCATGATTTGAACATGTTTTTGGCTGCTTCTATAATACGAATAGCAAAAACTTTCAGCTATATCAGATATATTAAAAAATTTCAGATATATCACAAGAATGTAAAATCAGGTTATGAGCAAGCCTTGTTTTCTTCTTTCCCATGTTGGCCTTATGCTTCCCATGTTGGCCTTCTATTGTACACGTAGTAACTGGCACATTCAAATACAGTTCTTCAGCTTCCAGGAAACTTCCTTCTAGGTTAATTTTATCTCCCATCTGTCTTTTCTTCTGATTTTGTTTTGCCATGTTTCTGTAGGGAAGTCCCATCACAAAAAAAGCAAGTTTCGCATTCTTCTTGCCTTTGAGCTGCTTCAGCATCTGAGTAGAGCTGATTGATAAACCAGCAGGCCAGCTGCTGAATTTTATAGATGGACAGGGTAAGGAAATTGGAAATGCTCACATTTTTAGCTTTGCTGTCACTTGTCCATGGTATAGGAGAAAACTTAGGTCTAAAAATTTTAATTATAATTTTCTATGGCATAGTTACAGTTGGGTTCTTAGATCCATGTACTGTTAGTAAGGTTATAGGCCATGGGAAACACAAAGGAAAGCAGAAATAATATTTTCTGTCCCCAGGCTTCTATGAACCGATGATACGGCTTTGCTGAAATTCTGTTCTTAAAATTCCACTGATGCACTGAGTCAGTGGAGATAATTTTTTTAAAAGATAAGGTAACCTAACATCCTAGCAGATTACCACAGGCTGCTACACTGAGTCTCACTGCAATAGTAAATGTTTCCAGGAGTCTGCAGTATTGTCGACATACTTCAGTAGCTTCTAGTTTTCTTATTGCAATCAGATTCCTAGCTTTGAAAGCTGTTATTTGGTAGCAAAAGTTGTTGTGATAAACATATCATTTAAAATTAAGTATTTACCATCTGTTATCTCCTTTTAATTGAAGGTGTAGAAAACCCCATAAATCGCATCTGTGTTACAAGAGAAATGTATTAGTAGGTATCAGTGAATTACATGCATATACTTTATTTAAACTTGTAGATACACAACATATTCACCTGTTTCAGACATAAATAAAAGTCAAACTTCTTTGTTTCCTACCACAGAACACTTTCAGATAAATTCTCTGCTGTATTTTTTCCTCTTAGCAAGGAAGATCTCACTGAAAATAGGCAATTTACTGTTTTCTAATGTATATAGCAGGCAGCATTTCTATTCCTAACCACTTGTGCCTGTCCACTAGCTATCACACACCACTGGAATGGTTTTATGTTCTCTGCTACGCAGCTGGGCTGAGTATGAAGTCTTGAGTGTGAAAATTAGAAGTGCTTAGGAGAATGAGGAGGGTATGGCCCACTGGCAGTCAGTGGAATGATGCCCAGAAACTATTACACTGTTTTGAACATTGCTGCCTCTGTTTTAGTTGGAGCTCATTCACCTGTGACTTTTGAGAGTTTCTTTGTAAGATTGGAGAAATGTGCAGTTACCCAAGAGAGAATCTCAAACGAAGTATTTCTCTGCTTTTCAAATAGATCTCTTAGTCACCCTACAAGTTTAGTCCACCTGGGTAGAGCCTTGAATTTCTTTCTGTAGAGTCTACATGGTTGCCTGCTTGGAGTCATATTAGTAAAGTTCAAGGAAGTTGTTTCCGTTTGCTGGGTGGTGTGGAGTGCAAACTTAGAGGAGTTTTAAGCCTGAATTTTTAGCAACTGAGTATTGGAAACAGGCTGGCCTGAGGCCATAGTGGTTAATTTGATTATTGCTTTTTTTTTTAACCATGATGACCTCAGGATATAAGCAGAGTTATATTCATTCTTGAGCTGTATGCTGTGTTATGGCCCAGTTTAGCTGAAACGCAGGATGCTTCCCAGGTGGAAGCCATGCTCTTAAAGTTTAACCGTTGCCTTGTTTTAAAGGCTCCAAAACCACTAACGCTTTGTCTGCAAGAGAATTCTCAGTTACGCTACTAGCAACGCAAATGACTGATGGATGTCAAAGGTTAGGACCTTGTTTGAAAGAAAATTCCTTTCTTAACGTTCTAGAGCAAACATAGCTGAAAAACATTGTAAATGAGCCTCAAGAAAGCAAATTGGAAATTGCAGAATATTAAACAAAAAGTGTATAGAGGAGAAAACAGACTGAGGAAACTTGCTTAGAAGGTTCAAAAAAGTTCAGAACATGGATGTTTTAAAGTCCTGTGTTGTTATAGGATGCCATCAAGTCAGGGAGCCCTGTCTTTTGTGCTGCCTGACACGTCATTATTTTCTGGGTTTGTATTGTTTTGGAATAAAATAGATGCCTTTGTTTTGTTTTGAAATGTGTTAAGGGATGTGTATCTGTCTCCTGCAGCCTGGCTGAGGAGCTACCTGCCATGTGTGCTGTGCCAGAAAAAAATCTTTATTGATCTTTGGAAGAAGTAAAAGGCCTGTTACAATCTGCAGTCGCAGTGCTTTGGAAAGAAACATAGCATTAATTCCTTGCTTACCTAGAGTAACTGGGATACAGTGGTGATAGCCTTCTCTCCATTAGTACTCTCCCTTCAACAGGAATTGGAAGAAGACATAGTAGCTTGGTGATGCTATAACAGTACTGTTACATTTGGATTTTTCTGGTTTTGTGGCAGGAGCAGGCTAAATCTGTATTCGTGCCTGGTTTATGTTCCTGGAGCAACACAAACTTTGGGCTTCCACTGTGCAAAAGTATTGTGAACTTGCTTTGGATCACACCATTTATTACAAAATGGTGGCTTGTTTTCAGTGAGAAGTATTATATGTGTTTTGATTATATTGACAAATTACGCTGGTTATGCTGGATAAATGCATGGTTCTCAGGATTGCTGTAATCTTCTTTAGTTTTCTGGAGATAGATGCTATGGGACAAGTTAATTATCTCTTTTAACTAGAAGCTATTTTCTCTTTGTTTTGTCCTTCTGTGTCTTCCCCACCAGCACCCACTGGGAAATATCAACAACCATTATTAAAGGATACGTATATTTGCTAGCATTGTTCTCATTTGCCTTTATCTGGAACCCATACTCTGGGCCCTTTCCAGAAGTATTCATCATACATGAGGTTAACAGCTTTCATTTTCTCTGCTTTCACAATTCTGTCTTCTGCAGACCAAAGGTAATTTGTCTTTTATCCTGCAGAGACTTTCTTTATTCACTCTTTATTTAATTATATTTCTTTGGTTTGAAGAACTTTCAGTTTTGATAGAAGAAAACCTAAATGGGCTAAGATGAAAATGACTGTGCTTTTTCTTTGTTTTAACTACATATGCAATAGATATTTGAATAGGAGAAAAAGGTGACATACTGGGTTATGCTTGTGTGGTTGGGTGCTTGGAGCCTGACTAATTGCTACATTTCCACATTAACCGTTTGCTGCATATTCTTTAAAGTTCCTATTCCCATCCCATCAGAACTAAGTTTTCTGTCCAGATTGTTAGAAACCCAGAGAATGCTTTTGCTGGAGCGATGCTAAAGACTTCATCATGCAACGATAGCACTGCTTTTGGTTCTTCTGCTTAGGAGTTTGACAATGTGCCATTGTGTTTGTTCAAATGCTTTGAAAGTGTTCATAATGGTTGCAATGCTGTGTCACCTGTTGTTTTTTGCTGCAAATATTGATTGAACCAAGGAAGAGACAATGTTTGACCTAATGGGAGAGGAAGGGGGCATAAAGTCAGCCCCAGTTCTAGTATATTTTATTAAGAATATAGCAAAAGTGAAAGGAAATGTAATTGTGGCAAGATGGAAAGAGATCACTAGTTCAAGTCCACATAATGAGATCAAGCAAAGTTGCTTAGAATCAAAATGGCTAGAGACAGGAATAGTTTAAGAGATCTAAAATAAATTCTTAAGCAAGAAGAATTTTCTTCACTGATAACTTTCCTGAGTCAGTATTCTCCATATATGTAAGCATGTAAGGAAGCTATATGATGTAAAGTTCAGGCTTGAAAGTTTTCCTTCCATGGCACTCTGTCTCTGCTAGAGACACAGAAAAGCTGTTGGTGCTTTCATTGCTTTGTTTGTAACAAAAAATGCTTATTAAAATCAAGTTTTTTCCACTACAGATGCAGAGTTTTTTTCTGCTCTTTCTCCCTGACTGCAAGGTCAGTTTAATATCTTTCCTCTCTGGTAAACAGATGGTCCAGTGAGTATAGGCTTTTCTTACTTTCTGAGCAGCTGCTGAAGTTGAGATGATGTAGTAAGTACCATTAAAAAAAAAAAAAAAAAGGAGAGGGAAAAAGAAATAAAAAGCTGATCATTGAGAAGACTTTACATTAAGTGGGGACAAAAAAGCAACAACCACTGTGTAGCATTTTTTCACAGCAAAAAGGATCAGTATCTGCCAGTGTGTGTAATGACAGACTGGTGAAACAAATTCCAAACTCATAGAAGAAAGTTTTCATTGTTAAGACATTTTTTTATGAGGTTTACAATTCTATGCTATGCAACCAGTATCTTAGAGAATGCGTTATCTGCTTGAAAAAAAGTAATGTGTTGCTCATTAATAAGTTGGGTTGTCATGATGGAAAACATGAAGTTATACAAGATGTATTTCTCTCTTAAATGAATAGATGCTGAATGGTTTTATAGCTCAAAAATGTGTGTTTTGCTTTATTTCCCTAGCAAATGTCTTTTTAGGGCAAGTTTACAAGCACTTCTAAGGCTTTTACAAAAAGAAAGTGGTCTTGCAATGAATTAATATTTTTCAAATAAAATATGCGGCAGATACCCTTGCACGATGACACTAATTAGACAAATGGTCTTAAAAGATGTTTCGGTTTTCAGTTCTGCTGGGATACTTGTATCACCCCAGTCAATCTGGAATTTTTTTCCCCTCCCAAAATATGTGACTACTCTGTCATGAGTAAAGCTGCCTTGTTATAGCTGGCCAGACAAATAAAGTCAGGCAGCTGTTCACCTCTTCTACTTCCATTTATTGCTACAGCCACTTTTTTCTTTATTGCTTCTACTGGAGCAAGAAGCACTCATTGAATCTGTTGTGTCAGTACCTTTATGGACAACCAAAAAGTTTTGCAAGGTTTTCAGCTCTTACTAATGCTTTCAGCACGTTCCTTGTGAAGTGACTGATAATTTTAAATGACCTGCTAATAGAACTGTTAAACCCTTCCAACTTTCTACTCTTTTATGCAGGACTGGTAGGTTTTGGCTCTGATAACAGGTAAAAGATGATGCAAACTCACGATGTTGCATAAAAAGGGCAGATTGCAGCTTTGCATATATGTAACTTCTACTCAGTCCCGTTTCTGAGTATAATGTCCCCTATATTCACATGTTCAAGATGCCAACAAAGGAGGCTTCCTACTCTCGGTCTGCAATTTTCTGTCCCCTTTCAATGGAGCTCAGTATTGCCTTTCCTTGTGTAAAGTGTTCCAACGCTAGGAGCTCCCTTAATCCTCATTTAAAGCCCTGCAGGTTTTACTCCTGAGGCCTGGTTGCCCTCAACCTATGAGGTATCCTATGAACTCTGCCCCTAGGTGCAAATTTCCTGCATGCTGCAATTTAGCTCGGCTTCTAGATTGTTCACAGTCCCTTTGTCACTGGACTGTAGTGGATTCTCATTCATTCATCAATGTTATATTATTATTCTTAACGGTGAATAATTCCAAAATTACTTCCAGTAGCAACAACTTTGATATATTTACATAAGCAATTTGTAGCTGTTTTTTGTTTAAAACAACAGTTTTTATCTCAAAGGGTTTTTGCTTAGAACTTAAGCTTTATTTCTTTTCTTTTTTCTAAAGTCTGTTGCAAAGCTTGGGGTAAAGATCATCCCAGAACTGTGTTGTCCTATGATGTAGTTTATTATACTGTGATTTGCTGGAATTCCAGAGACAAGGTACAATTTATCACAGCCTGTCGTTGGTCTTCATCTTTATTCTGGTCTGTCAGTATTGCAAATTGTGGGTTACTGCCATGTCTCTATATCCCAGAGCTACATACATAATTTATATCCTTTTGCATCTAGTTAAGCATTGCAGGTTTTTGTCACAACTGTTCCTCCCCAAATTCCTCTTCTCAAATACCCTCTTGCCATTGCAGTATCCCTAAGCCTGGCTTGCCTCTGCCTTTGTGGGCAGAGTGCACATGAGCAGTGCTCTTGCGTGATAGCTTATGACACCCAGCAAGTCACTGAAATATATTGGTAAGCTCAGAATTTGTTTTGTCCCTCTCAGCTCCATTCTTTCTTCAAATGGCGCTCTGTTTTTTTTAAAAGAGCTTTTTTCATTCTAGAAGTCAAAACATGCTCTGCAACCTACAGCCTAGGTATTTGTCTCCCTTTCTTTGGTGATGTTGGCTCTTGTTGATTGTCCTTGCCTCCCATTCTCCTTTGGTTACTATTGGTGGTACTTTTTTCTCCTACGTAACCACTTCAACAAGTTGCCTTTTGCTTTTGGCCAACGCTTGGTCATTTGGCTACATCCTCTCCCCATACATGCTCTTCTAGTATTTGTAGTGTAGCATGTATCAAGACTAATATGGGCTAACCAGATTTGAAAAAACTTAAAAACAAAAAAAAAACAAAAAAAAAAACAAACAACAAATATGTGGAATTGGTGGGCAGAAACTCTTGGTTTTGATCCAAACAGCTCTGTCCTGGTTTCAGCTGAGTTAGAGTTACTTTTCTTCCTAGTAGCTGGCATAGTGCTGTGTTTTGGATTTAGTATGAGAAGAATGCTGATAACACACTGATGTTTTAGTTGTTGCTAAGTAATGCTTAGACTAGTCAAGGACTTTCTTTTTCAGCTTCCCATGCTCTGCCAGGTGCACAAGAAGCTGGGAGGGGGCACAGCCCAAGATAGTTGATCCAAATTGACCAAAGGGCTATTCCATACCATATGACGTCATGCTCAGTATATAAACCGAGGGGAGTTAGCCGGGGGGCAGCGATCGCTGCTCGGGGACTGGCTGGGTGTCGGTCGGCGGGTGGTGAGCGGTTGCATCACTTGTTTTCTTTTCCCTGGGTTTTGTTTGTCTCTCTCGTTCTCCTTTTCATTACAATTATTATTATTATTATTATCATTATTATTACTATTATTATTATTATTTTATTTCAATTATTAAAATGTTCTTATCTCAACCTGTGGGTTTTCTTACTCTTGCCCTTCCGATTCTCTCCCCCATCCCACCGGGGAGGGGGAGGGTGAGCGAGCGGCTGCGTGGTGCTTAGTTGCCGACTGGGGCTAAACCACGACAAGCTCCCTGACTTTCACATCTGGGAAAAATATGCCTGCCTTTCTCAGCAACTAATTGAACATATTCTAATGATTTCTTTTGTATTAATTACTTGCAGTGTGCTTTCCTGTATTGGGAACTATAGAACAATAGTTGCATCACCAGAGGCATAGTAAGAGAACTTTTGCAACTGTAACAGTGCATTTACTTTGACATTCATCTAGCCTTTGAAAAGCAAAAAGCTTCTTTCTCCCCTCTCGCCCTCCTCCCCCAAGTTAGCAGCTCCAAGCTTAGTTATAATGATTTTAAAGACAGTATATCACTAAATGGAAGATTGTATGTCTCATTTGAATTCTGACAAAAATGGTGCTCTCATCTTTGCATGATTGTATATAATTTATTCATAGACAACACTTGCATTTTAATCACAAGAATACTGTGATAAACCTTTTCCAAGGGTTTTATATAGGAGTGAATAGGAGGCCAGTTGGCTTAGTTTCAGTATATGCCACGTCTCTCCCCCTTTTTTGTTCTCTGGTTTCTGCATTTTATCTTTCCTCTGCTTGCCTCTCTGCCTGCAGAAACCACAAGGTTGTTATGTAGAAGGAGAACCCTCTAAGACTGGCTTTGTTTGTTTGTCATTGCTGAAGCAACTCTTCCCTAGTGAAGGAAGCTACCCGTGACTTTTTTCAGCAAGGCCCCTCTGAGCAGTAGACAGCAGGACCTGCTGAGGATGTCTTAGGGTTTTCTTTTTAGCTTTGTAACTGCCTGGGTCTTGCTTGGTCTCTAATTGAAGACCCAGGAAAGGCAGCATGTTCTGTTATTGATAGACCACCTGACTGGTTTGCAAAAATCGTCTGTTGTGGAGAAGTGATAAGCCACCAGCTGACTCAGTTCTTGTTGTCAAAAGAGAGCTGAGGCATGTCTGTGGTGTGGAGTTCTGTCTGATGTCTTGCAGACTTACCAGGGACTGGGGATTTAAATATAAGCAATTTACTGAAATAATCAGTATCATCTTCTGTGACTACATCCTGAGGTTGTGTGTGTGCCCACTTTGGCTTTGCTTGTTCGGTGGCAGCTACTCTTTGCTAACATGAATGGGATTTCCATGGTTGCTGGGTTGCACGGAATTTAGACACATAAGCCTGAAATTTGTGAGAAATAGTTCACTATAAGCTTGGCTCTTTTTCAGTCAGCGGGTTCATTGAACATTTTTAGATTTGCAAAACCTATTTAAAACAGCCTTTTAGGACTTTGGTGTTAACGTAGAAAAATGGATGTAGAGCGGCAGAACTGCTCACCACATCGTACTCCGTACACCTTGTTTTTTGCTAACAAATGGGAAGAGAAGGGTCATCCTGGGGGTAGGGTGAAAGGTGGTGGTAAGTGATCCAGGAACAAAGCACTGTTCTTGTTCTTTCTACATGAAATGGTCCCCAGAGTCCCTATTGCAGTTTCCAGTAGGCAAGAATGATCTTTTATTTCCTCCCCCTGTGCCCCTTCCTGAATAAAAGTCAGGAATAGTTTCCTGTCTTCTGATCAAGCTTTATTTTGTCATCAGGAGTGATTAAGGTTTATTTCACTTATGGCAAGGTGGACTTTCTTCTACCTTGTACCTGCTGAAATAAATGATTAGTTGACTCTGGACTTACTGACTGTTTTGAGTGTGTACCTCAGGAGCACTGTCTGTTTAACTAGACATAAGAAGAGAAAAAATGAACAGTGTAACTTTTCTTTCCCTCTGCAGAGTTAACCCCTGAGGAGAAAGCCATGAGGATTGCCAAAGCTATGCGTAAGCAGTCATCAGAGGTAAAAGAGAAATGGGAGAACCTAAATGCCAGTGCCAGTATCTGGCAGAAGCAAGTGGACAAAGCATTAGAAAAACTGAAAGACTTGCAGTGTGCCATGGATGACCTCGATGCTGACTTGAAGGAGGCTGAAAATGTGAGGAATGGCTGGAAACCTGTGGGAGACTTGCTTATAGATTCATTACCAGATCACATTGAGAAAACTACAGTAAGTGTGGAACTCCTGGGAAGTATTTAGCCTGTGTGAGAGTCAGACCTCCATTCTTCTACCCCTAGTCACGTTAGATATGTATATACTGTATACTTAAGTTCTCACATGCAGTTTAAAGTGCTCCTTAAAGATTAGATCTGAGGTCTCAAAGAAGGTCCAGTACTGTGCCACATTCGCTGTGTCGGCTGTGATTGCATAAGCACATGTGATCAGCAAGCTACAGATGTGTACGGAATATAACATTCATTAAATGAAAAAAATTGTGTTCTAGGATTTAAATATTTTCCTCCTAGAAATACTGTCTAATCCATAGTTAGGCTACGGGTGTGTTTGGAGCTTTGCCTAGGCACTGGAGTACGCATGAGCTGAGGCAGTTATCATCCTGGCAGTTGACAGTAGGTTCCCCTCCTTTTTGTAGTGGTGAGCTCTCAGATGTGTTTGGCCATCATGTATAGCTTGCTTCTTAGAAAAACATAGTTTTAATTTCTGTTCCTTAACTTTCACAAACTTCACACATCTGTTGTCTATTTTAGCTTGTATGAGTGAAAATTTGTATTTGCTTTTACTTTAGCCTGGCTTCTCTTCAGGATTATTGCAAAGTGAAGAACGCATACTACCGTATAATGTTCTGATGGGCATACCAGTTCTTGCAGCCAGGGTTCCAGGCCACCCATGCAGGGCCCAGCACCCCAAGGCATGGCTGCTCATGATGGATAGTAGCTGTCCCCTGCTTAGCTGCATGGGTTGGGTAGGGACCGAGTAATGCAGAGCTCCCCAAAGAAGGAGTACCTTCTGATAACTAACATTGTCCAGTAAAGCTGACTGAAAACAGCATGGTGTTTGGGGGAGTGCCTGAATATCGGGGATTCCAGGAGAACACGTGGGTATGCACATACAGGTAGAGGAAGTTGCTGGTTTAGGCAAATTTAGCAGTTATCACCAAGCTTCTGTTTCACAAACACAACTTTTCAGTTTTTAAGCTTAAGAATAAATATGGCAAAGCGTTAGAGGACCCTGGGGTCGTGTACCTGACCATCCATGTCTTCAGCATGGGATGCTGGTGGTAGAAGAATGAAGGGCCATGAGCTGCAACCAGTTTTCTGCAAATACTCTCTCTGTGTATAGATGGCCTGCGGACTTGTATGAAATTAACACAGGACTGCATTATTTCACATGTATCAGTGTAAGCATCCTCATTCTCCAAATTCTGTAGTTACTTTCAGGTTTAATGGAACCAAAATCTTTAAAACAAGGCAGTCAAAGCTGATTTATGTCCAAACTGCTGTTGATTTGAGAAGAGTAATGCATCTCCTCTTCCCCCTCTTACATTTTAATATAGATACTAAAGCAAGCACTAAAGCAAGCTAATGCCGAATAGCATTTCGTTCTCATGTTAAGAAGTGATTCGTCATATCTTGATAGCTTTTTCTGTAAAGAAGAGTAAAGCAAAGTCTTTTAGATTTTCATGGCTGTGGAAAAACTGAAACATCTGTTGAAGTAATAGGGGCTTGCTGCCTGTCCAGAAGCCAAATGTTGCTTTCTTGCCACTAGGTGCCTTCTGTTCCTGGGTCTGATGAGAGAGATTTTAAAGGGAGGTAAATAATTGAATTGTCCAAAGAAAATCTTTTCTTCAGTTGTTTTTGGCTTGTTTCATGATGTTTAGTCAAGCCGTTTATAGGATTGAACAATTAACTGCTCACAGCAAGAAAGACATTTGATGCATCTTTTCAACTGTAACTAAAACTTGCATCAGTTTTGTCTTAATACTGTATTTAGTTCCGTTTGATTTCCATTTTTAATCATTGCAATAGTTTTACTCTACAGTTCTAATCAGGTAAAACATTGTACTCCTTTTCTTTAGAAGATACATTCCTTCACGCTTTGCTAATTCAATAATAGTTTTTAAATTGAATTTTTGTCAGCTGCCTAATACTGGAAAACTGTAGCTACTGAACACATTTTTTTCTCAAGAGTGCTTGACAGGCTGTATACTGTTAAAGCTCCTGATAGAGCATTGTGTATTTCTTTTTGGAAAGAAAATATCTAAGGCCATGTGGCACCACTAAAAACCTTATTTAAATTGTTTTAGGGGCACAGCTTGGGTATGGGCATTTGGGTAGACTTCATACTGTTTTTCTCAAAAGAGGGATATGAACAAGTTAATAAGAATATTAAAGTGAGTGAGCTTTCTTTGCTGGAGAACTCAGAGTTGCATACAGTTGTTTAGGACAAGCTGCCATGTTGGGCAAGTCAGCACCGTGTTGAGTTTACGGTGGCTTTTGTGCTGCTCAGATGTCTGTTAAGTGTAAATGTATGCTTCTTACTCTTCTAGGCTTTTAGAGAAGAAATTGCTCCCATCAACTTGAAAGTTAAAACAGTGAATGATTTGTCCAGTCAGCTGTCTCCACTTGACCTTTATCCGTCATTAAACATGTCTCGTCAACTGGATGATCTTAACATGCGGTGGAAACTTCTACAGGTATTCTTCTAAATGCATCCAGTAGGTGGGAGGGGAGGGATGCTTCTCGCTCTCTTATGTTATCTTAAAAGATGCGTTATTACCATTTGTTCATTATTTCTATCTTTAAGGTGTTACTTTAGTGGTACCAAAGCAACAAAGGGAGCTGTCTTTCCTTCTGTGGCTTGACCAAAAGCTTCTCCTTTCAAGTTGTCTCAGCAGTTCACTCACTCATTAATCTCTGGAGACTAGTGGGAACTATTGCTGCATGCTTTTTTGTATGTCTTATAGCAGAATTTTTCTGCATAAATCATTGTTACTGAAAGCTGGTGTACATATTTCTGTTGTGTTTCCAGCGCCTGTGAAAGCTGTTTTATTTTGATTTTGAATGTTCAGTTTCTGCAGGGAATTTCACTTAAAGTAACTTGAGCATTAGTAGAGCTATAACAAGATGTGAGCAGTAGCACATTTAGCATTATACAACAGAAGAGGGTATGCTGTGAGAGAGATTCATATTGCTTAGTTACATGATTATTGTACTTGAATGGTCTGAGAAAGGTAAATCAATGTGCCTGATTACAGTTCAAACTCATGCACAGTTTCACAGTGAATGGTTTAATGAAGTTTCTTACGTCAGTTAAAGTTCATTTATCAATTTTTGCACTTTCTCTTTTTTTGGTAGGAAATACTTATTGTGAGTTAGCTGCTATTTATTTCTTCACCTGGTTTCTAAGGGTGATATTAAGTGTCTGAAAGAATTGGGGGAAGGGTGGAGGATCTGTCACCTCTCTAGCTGAGGGTAGTGGGACTGAATTTTCAAAACCTGAGCATCAGCTTCTGGGCTAGTAGCTTTGAATCAGTCACTCCTGAGAGGCAAAATGTGTCATATCAGTCCTTCCCTTTTCTAATGTAATTTGGTAGTGGGTGGGTTGGTTTGTTTTTTTTTTTTGTCCTCTCAAATTGAGTTAACTAAGCAGCTAAACTGCTGCTGGGTGTGCTAGTGCAGTTTCAATTAATAAACCAGGGGGAGTCATGTCAGCCAGTGAAGTGGTATCTTCCAAAATGGCTCCATGCTGGAAAGGCAGCTGTCAGATCAATACAATCAAACTGAGGCCTGCTGACTATGGAAATTTGGGCAACAGAAGGGTTGGGAGGAGGTCAGAAACTTTAGCAGTTGGCTGTAGTCACCATGAAACTACTATTGTTATTGATCTGCAGTACTTGCATGAGAACACTGCAAGATATGAACATGACTTTCATCAAGCAAATGAAAGAAAAAAAAGTAGCCTTGAATAGCTGGATGTCAAATAAGTGCTATGACACACAGACAACTTTAAATTTATTTATCTAAAAATGAATGTAAACAAGTGTTTTTATTATCCTGTCCCTGGTGTTACAAAGTAAATGCAATGTAAATTTTGTGTATGTGTGTTTACATGTAGGTGTCTGTAGAGGATCGCCTTAAACAGTTACAGGAGGCGCACCGAGATTTTGGGCCCGCATCACAGCACTTTCTTTCCAGTAAGTTCTTTGAATTGATAGATGTATGTGAGATACGATGACTTTCTCAAACACTGCCTGCTCTTCGCTCGAGATTTCCCTATGGCTTGAGGAACAGGAAGTTCCTTTCCCATGTTGTTATCTACCTCCCTGTTTTTGTAGGTGTATTTCATCTTCATAACTCCACTGACATTCTCAGTGGTGTGCTTCCCTCGGAGATCACTGTAATATCTTGCTGAGTTATGGTTACTCCCCTGGCTGCTTTATTCTTTGTCCTCTGTTTTCTGCAAGGTCTGACCTGTGGCTGTTCGAGAATCTTTATGTGTTCGTAACCACATCTTCTAATCCCCTGCTACCTCTTTCCTCAGTTTCCTTTTGCTTCCACACTTGCTGGGATGACACAAAGGAAGAGCTGCCTGGATTTTTTTTGTTTTTTTTTTTTTTTTATTAAAAGCTTCATGTCATACATTCCTGGAACTTCAAATAAAGGGGTGGGGAAAGCAAACCTGCATCACTTCCTCTTGAGACCTATCCTTGCACCTTTTTCTGTTTAGTGAAAATTTTAGAGATGTAAGCCTACAATCTCCCATTTACTAAGAGGGCAAAAGCAATTGCTTTTGTTCCCTCATTCTCATTTGACTTACTCGTTACAGATAGCTAGCTTGTGATATCAAGATCCATGTTGATTTTCTGACGTTCTAGCCTATCTGCCATCATCAGAGCTCATGATACAAAGTGTTAACCCCGTCAGCTCTCCAGTTTTTAACTGAGGGCTTCAATAATAAAGATATAATTATTGCAGGAGTCAAGAAGTGAACATAAAAATGAGCAGCTCTGTTCCAGAGATTCTCAAGTGCTGTATGTCACTGTATAGCTAAACAGCTAATACAATTTAAAACAATAAATAAATCTTGATTTCTTCTTGAGTTATGTGACAACCATGTTCTTATTTTAAATTGACAACTAGTTTTTCAGTAAACATCATGGTAAACAAGATGCAGTGTATTTAAAATATTACAGCTCTTATGCAACATAAAGATTCCTGGAGCCACTTTGTCCTTTTTTTAAATTGACAGAACAAACAAACAACTCTAAAAGTATGTGATTTTTTTTTTCTTTTTTAAACCTTGTTAGAAGTATTGCATAGTGTTGCCATAGTGGTTTTGTAGCCCTTCCAGTCTCAAACTTGTAACCTTGNATTTTCTGACGTTCTAGCCTATCTGCCATCATCAGAGCTCATGATACAAAGTGTTAACCCCGTCAGCTCTCCAGTTTTTAACTGAGGGCTTCAATAATAAAGATATAATTATTGCAGGAGTCAAGAAGTGAACATAAAAATGAGCAGCTCTGTTCCAGAGATTCTCAAGTGCTGTATGTCACTGTATAGCTAAACAGCTAATACAATTTAAAACAATAAATAAATCTTGATTTCTTCTTGAGTTATGTGACAACCATGTTCTTATTTTAAATTGACAACTAGTTTTTCAGTAAACATCATGGTAAACAAGATGCAGTGTATTTAAAATATTACAGCTCTTATGCAACATAAAGATTCCTGGAGCCACTTTGTCCTTTTTTTAAATTGACAGAACAAACAAACAACTCTAAAAGTATGTGATTTTTTTTTTCTTTTTTAAACCTTGTTAGAAGTATTGCATAGTGTTGCCATAGTGGTTTTGTAGCCCTTCCAGTCTCAAACTTGTAACCTTGACCTGGACAGTACACCTATGTAATAATTTGCTAAAAAGAATATAGACAGAGTGGTATCTTTGGCAGTGTTGAAAAATGCCAGATTAACTGTTTGGGAGAGTAGTCAGTCTAGTCTGTGTAATTAAAACAGACTAGGAAGCAACGTAGAGAAGATGCAGCTTCCCCTACTCTAGCTGGTTTGAGAATTTCCTGACTTCACTCCTGTGTCACTGTTAAGGCTGTTCACCTCTCCTCACCTGGACCAATGCAAATGTTCAGGTGACTGATCTGGGGGGGGAAAAAAAAAAATCAGTGAAAGAATCCACATGTAAAACAAGGAAGCCCGCCAGGCAAGGTTGGCTGGTTTTGCTTGCCTTGACCTGGATCATTCCCTTGATTTGGCTTACAGCATGCCACAATAATTGCATTCACAAGACTGAATGAGTGGTGAACTGGCTTTTTTGCTGGATAAAACATTCATAGAATTATGTCCAAAGAGACTAGGCAGTGCCTTATCAGCATGCCTCAGCCTTGCTTAGGGCCTCTTCTCCAGGCTTAAGGGGACATTCAGTTTATCTTGCACACAAAAGTCAAGAAGGGAGAGTTTCCAGAATGCATGTTGGTAGATACCACAGAGAGCTATAGCCAAGTACCACAGTCATGCAAAACCAAATAATATGCAGTTATCCATTTAAATTATTTATTAAAAACAACCTCCTTCCCCACACAAACTACAGCAAAAACTTTTTTTTTTAAAAAAAAAAAAAAAAAAAATCTGTTTTAAGAGCTTGAACTAGCCAGAGTTACAGAACTAAATACCTACAACTTTATGTAAAATCTGTTAAATGAAAGTCAGGGACAGTAACTTCAAAAGGAAAGTAATAAAAAAAAATCACTAAATCTGGGAAAATGAAGGTTTTATCCTGACAGGTTTAAGTAGTGCATATTCTAAATCAAATTTTTCAAACCTTTTTAGCAGCCATAAATTACTTCTAACTGTGAGGAACAAGTAGGGCAGTAGTCTGAATAAAATAACCTCAAACTCTAAGACTGAGATTATGATATGTATGTCTCATGCAAATCTTTATCCCCAAAGTTGCCCTTCTGAATTAGAGGGGAGGTTTGTGTCTGTGCTCATTTGACAGCAGCTATTTAAAATTTACCTCACCTACCTGTTACTATTCCTCCAAATCCTAACAAGAGACCATAGCTTGCCATCACACCATTTTCAGCTGACTAGCTCCCAGTTGTCATTTAATCAGTAATTTGTGATAACAAAACACCTATTTCTGCCTGTTCATCAGATTCATAGAATCATAGAATAGCCTAGGTTGGAAGGGACCTCAAAAGATCATCTGGTCCAACCTTTCATGGAAAAGGAAGCCTAGATGACATTATCTAGCACCCTGATTCCAGCCTCCTTAATCCAGTGATTTCACCTCTGCAGTGGCTAGTAATGTTTCTCTACTAAAAAGACACAGTGCAGTGTTTAATACTGCTGTTGGAGTTCTTGGAACACCAATTACATGGATTCAGCCATACCATCACTAAGAAAGTGCTTCAGAATATTTTTGAAGACTAGGAAACCATATGACATTGGCCCTTCCTAAAAAGTCCTGCAGTAGGAGGGAGGCTGAGGTAAAGCAGTATCAGTAGGCCACTACAATCTATGATCCCTCTCTTTGCTGAGCTATTTTCCCCCTCCTATCAGTGTTAGGTAGAATTTGGTTGCTCTTTTTTTCAGTGCTTTTGAGACAGAAAGTAAGCTCCTTGCAAGTTAGTTACTGATCAGTAAATTTTACACATCCCTAATACGGATAAAGATGAAGAATCCTTATGATCCGTTGTTCTTTGTAAAAAAATTGTTTTGCTGTCTCCTGCCTTTAGAAACAGTAGCTTGTTTTATCTGCAATTCATTTATCTTCTAGGGCCCAAGATCCACTCCTCTCTGTTGTGTTTCTTGCGTGCTTTCTTAAAAGAATCCATGAACATCCATGGAGTGCTGACTCCACGTGTTCCCTAACAAATAGCCTAGGTCTTCAAGTGGCCTGCTCAAAGCATCTCTTAAGTGGTGTCTGGCCTTACCATTATCTGCAGGCATGCTAGTGAGTGCCAGGATCGATAACTACTCTGTTCAGTTTTCATCAAGAAACTGATTTCAAAAAAAGAATGGGAATTTCGTTTTCCAGAGTTTCGTGTAGCAGAGAACTGGCAATGTTTTTGGAAAGGTTGCTCCCAAATAAATAGAGTATGACTTGGTCCATAATAATTAACAATTTAATTTATTATGATGTTTAGTTCATTTCTGTGTCAGTGCAGAATATCTATAGTCTGTCATAGCACATAAATTGTACCTAAGCAAACTGTGGCCAGATTTTAGTTAGCTGACATAATTAGCATAGTAGTACCGGAGCCACCATAGGTGCCAAATTGCAACACTAAAGAATGAAACTCTAAAGCTGGTGGCCACCTTCACCTATCTGATTGATTTTCTTTTTTTTTTTCTTCAGTTATGAATGCTTAAGGATTATTTTTTAGTTAACTACCTCTATTTGAGCATTTAGCCCTTACTATGTTTTTTTCTTTACCACATAACTACCTACCTCTTTATTGCAAAAGTTATTTTCTTCTTTAAATAGTGATATGGAATTTTCTCTATTTTTGCCAGTCAATAATGTGGTTTACTTGGTTCCTGTAGTCTCCCAAATATTCTTCCCAGTTAATCTGTCTTTCAGTACATGTCAAGTGCTGAAAAGAAATTATAGCCATGGAATTTTGTGTGGTCCAGGAAGAGGTCACAGCCATTAAACTGCTCAGGGAACAGCTGGCTGGGAGCAGGGCGAGACCTGCCTCTCTCTGCAGCAGCACCAGCTTGTGGGGGTTACACAGCTGGTAAGTCTTTGCTGCAGCCTGAGAGGTCTGAGGGGAAGAGGAGAGAGTTACCTTCAACTGGATTTTTTTTTCCAAAGAGGGATGAGCTCTAAGTGGGCCATGCTTGCAGAAAATCACATTAATTGGAAGTTAATTACTTGAGATCCAATGTGGATCAAAGCTGTGTCTCGTTTTACCAGGTTTTTAAACAGGGGTGTTAGCACCTAAGAGTAGGCAGTCTGTCTTGGAAGTGTTGGCATATGTGTACAGTACAAATTCGTCCCATTGTGATGATCTGCTATTCCTACCTGTTCTTTCAATCACTGCTCCTACAGTGAATCTAGTGAAGTGAGCTTCTTCTACGATAAAACTCTAATTAACCAGGCACTAGTCTGGTAATTTCTGGTAGGACATATACATACCTATGGTTCTTCAGTAAATGGCTACTTTTAAATTGTGCACCAGCAGTCCTGTTGGCCTGAACACTTTTTCCCCTTTTATCTCCAGGTATCTTTAGATAAGCAGAGTTGTAGTGTCAGGTATGACTTCATGCCTTTTGCAACTCAATATGCTGAAGGCTTCTTGATGTTATGGGTGATATCTGTAGATGTATCAGACTTGCATAAATTCTGCAAAGATTACCACTGTTCAGCAAGGAGTGCAAAGACATGTTTTAATGCCTTTTTTGTTGGTCATACAGTGTTAATATTAATTTGAGTTGCAAATAGGAGCTAAGGTTGTAATTAATAAAAATAAGGTTGATATTTCTCCTTTTTATTCTGTTGCAGAGCATTAATTATAGTAGTGGAAGCATTTATTTTCAAAGATTAAACTGGTAATAATTCTATGGAGGTAGGAAAACCAGTGTCTTCATTTTCCCTGGATGGATAGCTTGCTTGCTCAGAATTTATTATCCTTCTTTGAAGTAGAATCACCACATTTGTTTTATTTCCAGCTTGGCATCAAATAGATGCCTAGAATCATCTTGATAGATTGTCGTTGTTTTCTAGAGCTGATTTTCTAATTACTGAAAGTTGTCTGGGAAATTTTAATTGTTCCCATTTAATTTATTATAACTGTTTTAATTGTAAAATAAATAAATAAAATAAAGATAGTTGGATTTTTTTTTTGACAGGTGCTTTCTAATAATTACCTTCTCTTTATTTCCTCAGCCTCAGTACAGTTTCCATGGCAGAGATCTGTTTCGCATAACAAAGTGCCCTATTACATCAAGTAAGTTTGCCTTGATTCTTTTTTCCTTAAGCATAACAGAGGGTCTTATCGCTATAACCTGGCAGAAAAACGTCGGTAGTAAGTAGTAACTAGAAATGTTATTGAGAGTTTCTCTACATAGTGTTATGCTGCATATACTATATATTTTCATGTTTATTGCTTTGCATACTGTAGAATTTAGAAATATGTAAAAAGAAATCAATGACAAACCCTAACTAAAACCCCCACTCAAACAGATAAGAAACAGCAGAGACGCTCCAGTGTAATACAGTATCAGTATTCAAACTAGCCTTGTTCTTAGGTGTGTGGCAGAGTATTAACTGTAGAGTAAAGGGAAAAAAGCTAAATACATAATGTATTTAAAAATGCAAAGTTTATAACTTACAGCAGAACGGTGGTGACTAATAATCTATTATAGAGCCCATTCATCATTTTGTGCAAAATTGCTTTGGAAATAGACACGTATTGGTTGTCCTTCTGTCATTTTCTTCACTTTATGGAAGTTTTTATAGTGCTCGATATTAACGTAAATGTAAAATTAATGTAAATATTGACAAAAATTGTACAAATACCTTGGTTAGCAAGAGGAATGGTTGAGATATTTATTTTGAAAATAATAAATACTTAGTTACGGAGGTATGGAGATTTTGATGTGTTCTACTTGGAGCAATCCTTATCTTGGATTTTCTCATTCCATCAGCATTTATTTATGTACTGTTTGCCAATACTTTAAAGGTCAAAGATTGCAGCTTTGAGAGAAGGATAGCTTTTTGCTAGAGAGGTAAATGAAATTACAAGGTACAGTGTATAGTAAGCCAGACCCAGAGTAGTTAATTTTAGGCTGAAGGAAATCTGTGTTAAAATGTTATCAGTTTGAGTTTGGAAAAAAAGTAGTTTTTTTAAGTCTGTGGGATGACTATGAATTGGACCTACAGATAATTCATTCTAAAAGAACATCGGTGAGAACTTTGTACTATTGCATATTGCTCTGTCATAAATCTGAGAGCCGCATTTTATGTTTCAAACAATTTATGAGTGCTTGAGAGCTTTGAAAAGCAGGTAACAGTAAATCTATGTCAATCAAACCTGTTGTCATCATTCTTGAGGTGTGACGGTTGTTTTTAAACTGTGATATGAAGATTTTTTTTTTTAAAGGGTCTGAGTAGGTAACTAGAAAAAGGAAAAACCTACTGTGAAGATCCTTGAATTCTCTATAAAAGCATTTGCACCTCTGCTGAGAAGTTTTGCAGGAGGCAACAGAAAGCTGTGACATGCTGGAGGAGAGGTTCCTCCCTCAGCCCTGAGTGGAAGAGGAGAGGGCAGAGTTTGGATGTGGAGGCACACTGACTGCCCGGACTCAGGCAGCAGTGCAATTAAAATGATTGCACCTACAGCAGTAATTCAAAGAAAACACTGAATTATCAAACTACAGAGAGCAAGAGGAAAACTACCCTGAAACAGTCTTTTTTTCTTATGGGTATGTCCTTAGTGGGCATTGAAAGATGGCAATTCACATTCCTGCTCTACCTGATCAGAGCTGATAGCTGAAGTTGGGAGTGTTTACTGGCTGTGAGTTGGCCTGTGGGGGGGTCCGTGAAACTCCCGGGTACATTCAGAGATGGAAGATAGAGATAGGATGGATAGATAGTCATAGAATCATAGAATCATAGAATGCTTTAGGTTGGAAGGGACCTTTAGAGGTCATCTAGTCCAACCCCCCTGCAGTGAGCAGGGACATCATCAACTAGATCAGGTTGCTCAGAGCCCCGTCCAACCTGACCTTGAATGTTTCCAGGGATGGGGCCTCCACTACCTCTCTGGGCAACCTGTTCCAGTGCTTCACCACCCTCATTGTAAAAAAAATTTTTTCCTTATATCTAGCCTAAATTTCCCCTCCTTTAGTTTAAAACCATTCGTCCTTGTCCTGTCACAACAGGCCTTGCTAAAAAGACTGTCCCCATCTTTCCTATAGGCCCCCTTTAAGTACTGAAAGGCCGCAATAAGCTCTCCCCGCAGCCTTCTCTTCTCCAGGCTGAACAGCCCCAACTCTTTCAGCCTGTCCTCGTAGGAGAGGTGCTCCAGCCCTCGGATCATTTTCGTGGCCCTCTTCTGGACCTGGTCCAACAGCTCCATGTCCTTCTTGTGCTGAGGGCTCCAGAGCTGGACGCAGTACTCCAGGTGGGGTCTCACCAGAGCTGAGTAGAGGGGCAGAATCACCTCCCTCGACCTGCTGGCCACGCTTCTTTTGATGCAGCCCAGGATACGGTTGGCCTTCTGGGCTGCAAGTGCACACTGCTGGTCCTACTACCACAACAGGTGGAACAGACTAAGATTAAAGCTTCTGATCTGTGCTGAGCAAAGTAAAGATTTTTAACTTGAATATTTCATATGCATATCTTTTTTTCATACTTTATAATACTTTTTTTTTTTTTTTTTAGTTTCTGGGCATTTCCCTTGCCCCACCTCAGCCAGAGTTCAGTGTTTGAGAATCTTTTTTTCTCATCACTAGTTCAGAAGAAAGTAAGTCTTCCCAGTGTGTGCACTAGGTGCAATCCTGCAAGCACACAACTTGGTGGCAAAGTATCCACTGATACTGTGGGCTTGCTCTGATAGTAGTGCGTTGGCTGGCCTGGAGCTAGATTGGGGAATGAAGCCAGTTGGGGCTGAGAAACAAACCCCAGGATTTGGCATCTCTCAGGAATTGTTTTAATGGTCTTGCACAGGAAGTTTGATAAAGGGGCAGAAGTGTAGGGCAAGTTCTCTGAGGGTCTTGGTCTTTATAGAAGTAGAGACCACTGGTTTATTTTGAGGATGGCTTTAATGAAGTCAACAGAATTAACTACTGCAACTCAAAGACTTTTCCAGCGATCTTTCCCTACTTTCAACATGATACATGCTGCTGAAGCAATGTCTTGATTTTTGTGTCTTGAAAGAGAAGAATAATGTTACATGTAACCAGTAGGATTTATTTATTTTAAAAAGCTTGAGGAGGAATACTGAATTTCAGTAGCTCCACAGTCTGACAAGCAGACTGACCTTGGCAGTTTCCTTCATTTCTTATTGCTTACTGATCTAAACTTCAATGCTGGCAGCAGCAGCTAGATAAAACACAGAGTTGTGGAAAATAAAGCAGAAAAGAGCTGGTTCTGAACTTCTTTTGCTTTGGTATGATCAGGCTGAAGAATACTCTTAGCTTCAAATATTCTTTTAAATCTTTGTCTATTCCCTAATTTCAGATATAAAGAAGAGAGGAAAACAATGCTGAAAAAAACCCTGTTTGATTAGAGTGATTAAATGAGCTTTTGTAATACAATTCAAGAGAACAGTCAACAGGATTTAATGGTGGTTGTTTATATAGAAAGAAATTCTGGGAAAGAGGCAAAGATTCAGTTAATTTTCTTACTTTTTTGTTTGATTGTACTAACCTCTTTGAATGAGGTGCTTTTGATGTAAACCACAGCATGAGTAGAAGGAACGGTTATGTTGAGTGTCAGTAATTCTATCATTTGAAAGAAATTATATTTACTGTTTTTACAGCAAGACTTGTATGTTCAGAGAGAAAGTTTAAGGTACCAGTTGTTCATTTTGTGGGGTAAGTGAGTAAAACTGCAGAAGAAGGAGAATAAAACTATGATTCAATGATTGGTGGCTGAAAAATGAGTATCTTTTAAAATTAATTTTGAAAGGGAAATAAATGCTAATTGAAATCAGTCTACTTTAATTCTGAATAAGAACATACACTCTTCTTAGACAACCATAAATTCATACCTTTACTTCATTTCAGTTGCTTTTTGTGAGTGTCCTTGAATGAGAAATGTGAAATATTCAGAAGTGACATAGCTGTAGATGATGGTGTAGTTGTACCTCTGTTAAGATGAGTATTTAAAAAAAAATACTGCACTCTTCACACTTTTATTGCACACAGAGAACGGAGTTTAAAAAAAATTAGGGAGCTGCAGCTGAGAAGGCAAGAGGGAGCACTTGAGGTAGCAATGAATCTATAAGGAGAATGTCAAAATGTTGCAAGACGTCTCTATTTTCAGATGAGCAGCATTTATTCTGTTTGTTTCCTGATGCCAGAGGTAACTTGCACATATATGCATGGAGAGAAGTGTCTCAGAGAAAGAGGTCCTTGGTGTGCCAGCACACCATGGTGGCTTTGGAGTGCAGTTTGTTCTCCCTACCCTATTTACTAATGGTTGGCATGTCCACCCTTTCTGGGTTTGTAATGGAAGCATGTGAAAGATTAAAAGCCAGTGTACAAACTCCTCTGCCGCTTAAGTTCAGACAGAGGCAGTCTGGGTTTGGGGCATTTTGGAAAGGACTGACTATTCTGCTTGGCTGGAAGAAGGATTTATAATTCATTGAGCCCAGATTTATCAAGGTGTGTGCGCCCTGGGCTATGGCAGATATTTGGTTGAACCAAACCTACACATGTGGTTTAGCCTCTCTCTTTTCTCCTCTTCAATTGTCTTAGTATGTAAACCAAATTTGCCAAATGGCTTTGCCTCTGTTGATGTGATTTTATTTAGTACTTTTTGCCTCCTGTTTGATTTTTTTCTTAATGACAATTGATAGAAGTTTCTGTATTTATGTAGTCTGAATCTTCTCTGTCGCAGTAGAATTCAATCAACGAAAACGTGAATCTGTAAAATCTCGATGTTAAAAAGCTTAGTCTTTCATACGTTATAAAAGAGAATGGGACTAATGAGCAGTATGGAGGGGGATACAGCACAGCAGGCACAGTATTTACTAATGCACTTTTGGTAATAAAAGTGTGAAGTTTGGACAAAAGGTTTGGCAAACTTGTCATTGAATACATATTTCATAGGTTGGTTTGCAAAGGTTTGAGATTTAATAAGGGGAGTTTTCTGCCGTTGTTCATTTATAACTATTTGAATCACACAAATAAGACATGCTTGGCCTCTGTAACAGCAAATGAAAAAAATAAAGCCTATATTACATTGCACTTCAATAAACATAGTCTAAAGAGAAACAGAAGAATAAAGGAAACTCTATGTGTGATCATTAAACATCTTTGAGGAATATGCGATGAACTGAAAGGAATGTGCAGAAAACTTAATTACCCCGGCATTTCTCACTGTTGTTCTGTTAACTGTAATTTAAGTGTTCTTCAGTGGTGTACTTTTCAATGCTATAAATTATTAGATTTATTAGATTTTATTAGATTACTATTGTGCAGAAGAAACAAAAGGGTAATACAGAAAGGGTCACAGTGAGTTTAATCTCATGCAGGGCATTACATAGGGAGAGCAATTTTGTGGTGTAATCATTAAATTAATACCAAACTCCATAGTCACCTGGTGACTTTTCTGTAATCCTGCAAAGAGGTTGGCATCACCAACATCTTAAAAATCACATTTTATCATCTCCTGTATCATGTTCTACTTTATGGGGGACAGGAATAAAATGCTTTCTGCTTCTCCATTTTTTTCAAGACTCTTCAGGAAGTCTTTCCTGATGTTTGTTTCATGCCTGTATGGGGAAGAGGGGGAGAACTAATGGAACTGGGAAATTTAACTTTTTTCTTGTTCTAGCTATATCCATAATCCCATTCTTAGAAGTATTAAGAAGTATTTCCCTTAGAAGGGAAAATAAAATATAATTTGCAGAAAGAGATAATACAGGATTCAGTTTTTGAGACTTTCTTCAGTTACCAGTTCCTGTGTTGGTCTTCATTTTCTACTAAAGAAATGCAGTAGTACATTTTCTCTGGAGGGATTTCAAAATATCTGCGTATAAATTGCTCCACCAACCTCTAATATACATTACCCTTGCAATGCATTATACCAAATCTATTTCACCACAAAACCGGTGTTTTCTAACGGGCTTAAAAAAAAAAAATATACGGGATCTAGATAAAGCACCATGACATATTTATAAAGTGGGGATGATGTTATGCCATTTGAAATTTGGCAAGAGCAGCAAAGTCAGAGTTCTGAGTGCTGTTGATTCATCAGTGAAGATCCTGATTTCAGTTCATGTTTTGTGAAAGTGACTGCAGGATCAGAAAGCTACTTAACATAATGCCAAAGTACTGTTTCAGTGTCTGCTCTTGTGGTGTTTGCCAGTGATTATCAACACAGACATAGGCCTTGTCCGTGCTAAGAAATGATAAAAAACCACAAACCTATCTCTAGTTTTCTTTCTTGTAGACAAAAAGCTAAAAAAGAATGAATTGAATTTTTTTCACAACTCCATGGGCAGCTGGAAACACCTGGAGATGTAGAATTTACTTCATTCATTTCAACAGGACTGGTCTCTTATTTCTAGAGATTATAACTTAAATTACATGCTAACTGTTTCTCAGCTCTTAATTTACAACCAAGAAGTGTTTTTAACAAGGATTATCTTTGCCAATTATAATTAGAAAGCTGCCAGCAAACATAATGGATAAGAAACAGATTGTAAAGGTAAATGTTTGTCATTTAAGCTTTAGAGCATTTCATTAATATGTATTTTTTTTAATTTGGAATATTTTATGGTTATAATGTTTATTTTTAGTTAGTGAAATTTACACAAATGCATTTAGACTTTTTAAATTGCACTGTTTTGTCATATAATCTATTCATGGATGTATGTTTTGCTGCGTGGCTTCTATTGTGTCAGTAAGTTTTGGCAGAAGAAACCTGGGAGACTCTTACTCTGAATAACTCAGTATTTTGATGCTAACCAAAAAAACAACACTGAATGAATTCTCTTGTGGCTCAGTCAGTGAAATGCTTTTAATTCTTCCCTGACTTGATCCATGTGGGAAGATGTAACATGTTCAGACGAGTTGTGTTACTGTCCTGTAGACCAGCTCATTTCTGTCGTAGCAGAAATCCCTTCTTATGCCACCCACTGTGCCGAATGAAATCTTGTAACTTCAGCTCCTGTAGACCTTAAAAAGTTCTTTTTATCCAATGCCATCTACATGCAAGATGAATAATGAGCCCAGCTGTTGTTCACTTTCACTCAAAGTAAGTATCACCTCACTCTACAAGTAGTTCTTCCTGAAGCTAGTAGAGTACTTGCAAGAGAAGGTGCTCCTTGGCGTGTCACTGCGACCTGGGACAGAACTGCCACAGTAGTTGTAACAGAGAGGGAAGACTCTCTGGATTTGTCTGCTCTTGGCCAAATGCTTGTTTTGAGTCTTTTCAGAAGTTCAGTGAGATGACTAAAAATTATAAACTTCTCATGTATTTTCACAAGTTATCGTGTAAAATTCATTTTTTTCCCTCTAACTTCAGCATCATTCCAAATTTAGATTTCCATTAACTTCTCTGTGTGCTTAGTTTTCCGTCATTGGGGGGTTACAGGTTGTTTTCTATAGAAAAATACAGAAAATGGCATTTCTTGGCATTCTTAGCAGACAGTTGCTACCAGGGCTGAATTTTCTGAAGACTTCCTGTTGTGTCTCTGTGGTGAAAACAATCCATCCAATTCTACCTAATTGCCTTTTGGGACTTACCAGAAGTTATGGCCTCTGGAGGAATCAAGTTGGAGTTCTTTTCATGATGTAGTAAAATCATTTTGCCTGGAAATCTTCAGAAAATGACTGAAGCACTTCTGTGAGTGAATTGCATACTACTTTACTTGCTTACCTTGTTTTAGCAACTCTGGTAATTAGCAATTTAGCAATTTCGCATCCTTTGCTCTAAGGATGACATCTTTCACGTATACATGTAAAACGAATACAAAAAAATTGTATAATCTTTTATCAGTTTCCTTGTTCTTGTAGGTCTGCTGTGTTGTATGTTATTTGTGTTTACTCAGCAAGGTATCAGAGAAGCAGGGGAACATCCGAGTCTGCTTTTACTCGCTGGTCAATAACTCATAGGCAATTGTAACTGCTACGGTGCATATTTTGGAATAGGTTGCTATGTCGTGAACTTGCATAAAAAGGAGGTACGGGATCCCAGTCAGAAAGATCTCCCCCAGTTTCATCAAGTCTGTCTCATCTGTTATAGACCATCCAATACTGTAAAGTTCCTGAGCACATTTCTCAGCACTTGATCTGCTTGCAGTAGTCTTGCATCAATAACACAAAAGTTACTGTAGCTACCGCAGAGAAAGATGAATCTTATTTCAAAGAGCTGCTTTACAAACCAAATTGCCAGAAAGCACTTTGTCTTGCATGCCTCCTGTTTGGAGCGCCTAATAAAATGACTCCTTTCTCTGACAGTTTTATTTGTAGCATAGGAAGGTTATCTGCACACCCATTTTTTATTCGTGTGAAAATCAATTTGTGTCCACATAAAAGTCCCTGAATATTATGAAATTGTTATCAAAC
>VYZW01005762.1:20142-39491 GCA_013401315.1 Balaeniceps rex | reverse complement strand
ATAGGAAAAATTTATATAAAAATAAATTAAGTGTGTTTAGGTAATGTATCTGACACTTGTGTTAGAAATCTAGCAATGTTTCCTGGGAAATACTGGAGTCTCAACTAGGGAAAAGATTTCTCCATTACATATTCAAATTACAGATTTCAGAATAAACAGGAAATCCTGTAAAAGCAAAGGAAGCTCAGGTAAGGTGTCAGATAGAAATAAGCAGGCAGTAAAGAATGATAATGCATCTGTGTAGTATTACCAGCAGTGTAGAAGACCATCTTTTGAAGGATGAAGCCCTTCATAAAAAGGCATTACAGAAATATAGTTGAATCAGGTACTTCACTATGGAAAGAAAGGTTGAAGGGTAAAGAAGCGGTAAGTTAGAAGGGAGGTGTTATATTTAAAATTTTATGAAAATCCCATGCAGAGGTATTCCACTAGACTTCAGCTTCTGCTCCAGAAGGGCACAGGTTGCCTGTATGTCCACTGTCATATATGCCAGCCACGTATGGATGTCTTAGGTATGCTAGAGTATTTCAGATGTCAGTAGACACGTATGGGGATGCCTTGGGTTGCCTAGAGCATCTTAAATGCCTATGTTTAGACAACTGAAGCAAGTCCCTGGTCAATGCAGACTAGAGAATGATCCAAATTTAGATGAGGTTATCTCAGCTAAATGAGATAATGGAGCCTGAATTCCATTTTCCAAGACAAGATGTAGAAAAATTTGTCTTCTGACCATTTTCAAAACAGTGATTTCCAGAGCACATGAGGACAAAGGTTTCCTGGCTTAAGTCTTTCAAAATGTACTGAAGCCCAATGGAAGTGTGACTTGAGCTGAGTCATAACAATAGTTCAATTAGTTTCATTATCACCATATATTCAGTTTCAGTATCTAAGGGTCATGTAAGGTACATGTGCCAAGGCAGTAATACTGATTTTAAGAAGAGAGATTTTGTTAAAATTTATGGAACCTCTCTAAATTTTAAACTGAAGAAAGTTTTGCAAAAGTCATTATCCATTTTATAGAAAAGATGCAAGTCAGAACATATATTGCTGGTTAACTGGAGTTACAAGTCATAAGTATGACAGACTCTTGAATTAATCAGGGAAAAAAGTGCAGTTTAGGCATCTGACAATAAAAGTGAAGCCTTTCAGCTATAGCTTATTTTAAAACTTGAAACGAAACCAAATATTTTACATTCAAGTACAATACAACCAAATACAGCTGGCATAAATACCCTCTTATGTTCTGGGATTTTCAATCAGGAAAATATTTGCCATGGCCAAAATCTCCTCTTTACTACCGTTTAGCATTTAAATAAAAATTCTCTCTTTCAAAAAACAACCAAACACACACGTTTGGCTCTTACAAGAAAACTGGCAAAACAGATCCAAAAAACTCCATCCTAATTATTTCTGTATTAAATGGAGTTTTGCACACCCCCCGCAGATCTCTCTTGTTTCATGAGTTGCTATGTTCTTGGCCCAACATTTTGATTCATGTCTATTTAAACAGAGTCACACTGATTTAAGAGGTCAGAGTTAGGGCAGGAGCCATCTCCCATGACTTTGTTTCCTTTTCAGTCAAGAAAGAGAGAGAGGCACGTTTTGGGAGTGCATATTTTATACCTCTGTTGTTAATGGGCATGAATATTTTCAAGAGCTGCCTGTTTCTCTCCAGTGTCAATTAGGTGGTGTTCAGACAACTTGATAAACCTAGATACCTGCCTTTTAAATACCATTTGCACCATCTGATTGCCAATCACCCCACTAATGTTTATTTACTATAAACATTTCAATAAAAGTCAAAAGGAGTGGGTGGAAGTGGAACTTAGTCCTTACACAGTTTTGATTAAATTTAAATATAATTTTTTTTCGGATTAAAAAAATATTTTTTTCTTTGGTATATCATGTATAACTTCTGCATTCAATGGGTTTATAGAAAGTGTTACAGAGATTATTTATTCTCTGTGGGTGAAGGCAAACATATTTAGTGGTTATCATTCAGATGAAATTTAACCCATCAGAAATACTGTCCCCCCCGCCTACATCCTCTCCACTCCCATATGCTGAATGGATAAAGTCCTGCTGGATTTGCCACCTCATTATGTAGTATTTTTTAACTTTAACTTCGTGTAAGTATCCACTTTTCATTTTCATAGTTCTTTCTATGACAGATTCCCTTCTTAATATAATTTTCTGTACTTTTCTCAGTGTTTGTGTACATGGGGATAAAGTGATTTGTTTTCATTCAGTATAAATAAAAGCTGTTAGATGCTTCTCTTGTATTTACTGCGTTAAATTCAAACACAGACTACATGTCTTTGAGATGAAACATGTTACACTGGAGACTTTTCTTCTAATATTTTACAGGGGGACAAAGGAGACCAAGGTGAAAGTGGTATCCAGGTATATCAACTTTGTTTCTAATGAAATCATCTGGCAACACTATTAATACAAGTCTTAGGTGTTAATTCAGGAGCTTTTTTTTTAAGATTAGGCTCCACAGAAGGTTTGCTTGAAGAACAGCAGCACTGAGCCCTAACTCTTCTTCAAGGAAAACTGCCCAGTACGCCCAGTATGAATTTCCAGCTGTGCTTCTGGGGCTGAGCAGGCTATTGCCATTTGGTGCAGAGCTGCATGGTCCTAGCAATGATGTGGGCTCGGGGATGTGGGTTGTGCTGCTGCCCCAGGGGGCTGGGATATGACCCAGCACTGTCATGCGATGGGTTCTGTCCCTGTCTCCCCAGGCACCATGGGATCGAATAAATGCTCATAGTCAAAGTAATGCCACCTGGCCTCTGCCTACCTGCTATATTATAACCAGTGGGATTTTCCTCCTTGCTATCTGAAAGTCATGGAAATACCTACAAGAAAAAGAAGAGTATCATGTCACTACTCAGATCCTAACTTGGCTTCTCTTGTTCAGAGTAGAAATTGTATCCTTCTGCACAGTTTCTGCTCTGAAGTCTTGAAGAGTAAATTTTCAGATTGATTGGGCCTGGTTTAGGATGAGATCTTAGGGTTTACCTCTTTGAGTTATTTTGGATAGTTTAATTACGTCTCCCAGATAAATGTATATTTTAAGAAAATGTGCTTCTTTTCTGAAGGGACTGAAGGGAGAAAAAGGAAGACAAGGAGATCCAGGCTTACAGGTACTGTTAAAATAGTGATCCTAGTTCAAGAGAGCCATGATTCATATTTGTTTCTTAAGATTACTTCCATCAACATGGATAGTTCTTTGCATCAGGTGAAATGTATTTATGTATAACATGATTACATAGTATAATATATAAATTACCTCTTAAACAGCCTTAGTGTTTTAAAAATAACAAATACAACACATACAGAAAAGATAGAGCCACACTTTTCTTGGCTGTGCACAGTGGAAGGACGAGAGAAAACGGACACGAGTTGGAACACAGGAAATCCCAGCTTGATACATGGGAAAAGTATTTTGCTGCTTTGAGGGTGGTCAAACACTGGAGCAGGCTGCTCACAGCGATTGTGGCAAAACCTGTCTGGACAGGGCGTTGAGCAGCCTGCTCTAGATGGATCTGTTCGGAAAAGGAAGTTGAACCCATGGAGGTCCCTTCCAACCTACATGTTTCTGTGGTTCGGAGATATTGTATCTTGAGAAACAGGCCAGAAGTACATTTTTCTGGATTATTTTATTAAATCCTTAATTACGGAAAATTTTCATGAAACAATTATAAATAATATAAAATGCAGATAACAGGACAAAGTGGCTTTTGTGTAAAGGTTATAAGAGTGATGCTTGATGTTAAGATTTTGCATGTACCATGCTACACTTTCACGTAGTTCATTACCTCCTAGACTATACTGGGAGTCATTATTGACATCTTCTGTGCTCATAAATTACAGATGTTTCCTGTTTCAGCTGCAAATCAGTGAGATCCAGTTGTTTCTCTAACTCTGGGCCAATGTGTTCTCATTGTGTCATAGTTGGCTATCTTGTTATACCACAGAAAATAACTGTTAGTATTTATAAATACTTGTTAACTGCATAATCTATGTCGTGTCTAAACAGAGAAGTATTTCTTAGAGGTACATATCTAAGACTAGACTTGGAAGGAAGTCACAGTTGCTTTTTTCAGAATTATGACATTGATACAGCTGCCTGTCTAGCCAGAAGGAGCTGATTCCAGTGGACCATGGGCAGGAGATCTAGACTGTATGTTAGCCTAGTTTTATCACTCTCAGGGGTATGTAGTTTGACAGGAGTCCGGTAGTAAAGCTGACCAGATATTTTTGAATTAGTTTTAACCAAATGTAATGTCCTACTCTAACATTTTACAGATTAAAACTTTCTGGTTTTTCCTTTTGCAAATAATGGACAAATTTTTCATATATTTATTATTTTAATCATAAGGTAAAACAAAGTGATAGTGAAAGAAAACAATTTTTTTTCAGATAGAATGATGCAACTGAATTGCTGTTGCTTGCTTTTTTTTTTTGAAGAAAGCTGGAAAAATAATACAGGCTTGGTCTAAAATTGTTTCCCAGGCTTATCTAGTTTGGTCAGCAACTGAAAAAATCAGTCATTCACATACTTCTGGTAGACAGCTCTAGGTCCTTCCAAGGTTTCTCAAGCCTCCAGGACTTCTCAAAGATACAGTATGGATTCCCTTGTCCATAAGAGTATATCAGAAAAGTGAAAAAGCCTGCACTGAACTGCCATCTTGCCATGGAACTTAATGATCAACAACACCATTGAACTGTTTGGCAGAAATGACACTGAAACCATTTGCCAACATGCAACATCTGGCTTACAAACTGAGTTTGTATTTCAAAGGCTCTGAACTTGATTTCTGTCTAGTAAAACAGTATTAAACAGGTAGAATCAGGAGTTTCCATTTGGTAGAACACAAAATTTTATTTGTAGAGTGAATAACATTTTGTCTATATGCACTTCTTGTACACTAATAAAATATATGGTTTATAATATGTTTGATATATTCCCAACTTATCCTTTTGGTCTGTGATATTAAAGATATTACTAAAGTGTTAATTCACCATGGTATACATTTTTCATCCTTATATGCAGTTTGGGTTTTTGTACAAATAGCAATCACAGAATCTTTAAAAATTGACATTTGTGTTTAATTATTGAAAACAAAGGACAAAAATAGTATTTTTTGTTTCCAAGTAATTTGGCTCAACTTGCTTTTTAATTTTTTTCATATTAATTCCTAAAGGGAGTAGAAGGATTGAGTGGAGAACGAGGAGAGGTAAGTATTTTATCATGACAAATATAGTATTACAAAATTATTCCATTTGTTTCTGCAAATTATGTGATCTGTAAAATGTGTGTTTTGTGTGTTTCAGTCTTATTTCCATACTCGCATCTCTATAAGCAACAGAAGAGAAATCAATTGTGAAATATCAGAGAAGAGAAAGGAGTATTAGTTAGAGAGACATAGTGAAATATATATTTCATTAAATGAAAGATTAAAAAAATAATTGAAGTCAGGTATATACTTTAAGAGAATTAAACAAACAAACAAACCAACCCGAGAAGGAGATGGTTGAAGAAAGCAAATAATTAAAGAAAAAAAAATCTAGAGATTCTAAGTTCATTGAAAAATAAAAATATAGTTCAGAAAAGAATACAGAATACTTGATCAAAATATTCCATATTGTTCAGCAGCAGCCAATAATGGCAGGGATACAAAAATAAGGCACAGGATACACAAAGAAGATCCTTCTTCTTGTATACCTTCACTCTTTTTGGCAGTCAACAAATCAGGGGCATTTAAGCTAGAGGTCAAGACCATTGCATTTAATGTCAATCTTGAATTTGCCTAATTTCTTTTGAACTGTGCTGATATGCTGTACTTTCAGCTTCCATAAAAGTCTGTCATAAGGACTTCCACAGCTGAACTATTTGTCTTGTGTGTTTTAAGCTTCGCCAGTGAGATTTCTTTCTGTGCCTTTATTTCAAAGCTAATGAAAAGAAATGTAGCGAAGCCTTTACACAGGTGGTGGGTTTTTTTTTTTTAGAGGATTCTGTTGTTGAGACTGACTCAGAAAATGCAGGGCCAAATTCTTTCTCTCTACTACAGTTTTTACAGGAATAATTCTACTCAGCCTGAAACTTGAGGGGCATAAAGGGCAGCATTCTTGGACTGCTCTTGGTGTGTCAGAAACTGCATTTGTTGCTCTCCAGGATATTTTTAGAAGCCACATCTTTTTTTTTTCCTTGTGTTTGGCTAATGTATATATATTTATGGCCAGACCTTTTAATCTTTGCGTTGCATGTTGTTTAAAAATTGGTATTTAAAAGATTAACTTTGTTAGTTATTTTTAATTTATTCCAGTATTTAGTGAAATCAGGGTACACACTGTCCCATTAATATAATTCTCCTTCAACTTTATTTAGTGATTTCTTTTTTCAACCCTTTTTCGTTAAAGCATTGTTGCATATCGATAACTGGACATATTAATTGGAAACTCCATTCTGAGAATTAAATAATTTTATGCATTTAAACATATAAATTGCTCTATATGCTGCTGTGGTTCTATGAAATACTTTAAAATTACCGTTTGGCTTATAGGTCATTTGCTAAATCATTGCCAAAATTGGTAAAAGATCCTTGTATACTATTGAACTAGCCTCTTTAAATATTATAAATCATGGTAATAATAAATTTCTTCTGAAAAATCCTTTTAATAATACTCTTACTATACGCTAAGATATAATGATGTCATTGTGTTTACTTATCAGACCTATAAAATTAGTTTATTTCCTATTTTTATAAAATATGTTGTCTTTCATTAGACTCTGACTCCTCAATAGAAAGTTTCCTCACTCTGTAATTCTCAGCGCTTATTGAACTCTTTTCCTTTTTTTTTATTTTCATTGCCGATAGCAAGGCAATGAAACAAGGCCACACATAGGATGTGGCTGAGCGTTACAAGACCAAGACCAAGACCAAGATAATACTGCAGAAAATGTTCTCTCAGCAGTTTCATTTGCTTTTTGGCAAGTTCTGCAGGCAGTTGTGCTGCTGCTTCCAACGTTTTGTCCTGGTGTTTTTACACTGCCTTCTTGCCTGTAATGTTTTTCTACAATAGATGCCGTTTTCCCAATATTTCACTGGTTCTTAATGCTTCCTAGCCCCTTTAACATTTTGTCCAAATAAATCAACTTGCAAGTCAGATGTCTTTTATGTAAACACAGTCCATAGCTGTAAAAGTAATTAAAATTAAAACAAATAACTTCTAGCTACAAGAACAGCATGATTTTCAGATCCCAGCGTACATAGCTTCTAGTATAGCCACAGGCAGCTACATATGCTCCGTATGTTTATCTCTGAGCCTTGCTGACCCTGTTAAATGAAAAAAAAACATTTGTAATTATGTAATAGAAATGAACAAGTACAAATCTACATGGTGTAACTAAGAGTATCAATTCTCTATGACTGCAACATTCAAGTTCACAGTATCAAGAAAATAAAATACAACCTTGGAAAAAGTCAGTTCTGAATTAGTGTATAACTTTTGTAGAGGGAAGAGGGTATGGACTGCTGTTCAGTTCATGCATGGCATCTTATTGGTGGACCATCTTTCCAGCAGTACTCTTAGGCTCTTGCCTGACATCTGTCGCATTTTGTCTCATTTCTCTAAGAGGAAAAACTACCTGCCTTATTTTAGTTGCTAGCTCTCTGCATAAAACTGAGCAATCCAATACTGAATTTGAAGCTTGCTACCCTGTAATAATTCATGTGGAGAACTTTGGGTGTTGTTACTAATTCAGACCAAGGCAGAAAGCTTTGAAATTTTCTGATGTAAAGAATTTTAATAAGTACTGTATAGAATGATACAAAGTAATATATATACCATAATTTAAAATTCAGTGTAAGACTGTATGCCTGAGTGCTTCTTAAACTTGCATTAATTGCTCCAATAAGTTTTGTCATATATAGTAATTCTGCTGCCTTGTTTCCATAGTTCCATCTGAAATAGTTGGAAAGGGCAAAAGAAAATTTCGAAGCAACTGATAATATTATGCAGAAGCTGTGCAAAAATGGAAGGAAAAAACACATCAGGGAGCAAACATAGTATACTAATTTTAATCTTGGGCATGTACCGAATTACATTGTACTGATCTTTTGTTGGCTCTAGCACAGGGAAAGCATTCCACATGAACTGTTGCAGTAGGTAATTCCACACATAGAACCATTGCTTTGATGAAGATATATCAAAATATTTTCCAGTATTATTTTAATGTTTTCCAGTGAAGCAAATGGACTACAGTTGTTATCAATCATATGGAGAATAAATTAAGTCAGAAAAAAACAACAAAAAAACCCTGACTGAAATCAAACTATTTTTTTCCTTTGTCTTATACACTACAGGCATAGGGTAAAAGTCTTGATTATTATAGTACATTTGCCAAGAACTTCAGTGATGCCAGAATTTCACTTCTAATTTTTCCAGCCTTCTAAGGATCTTAATGTATTGTAACAAATTATCTAACTCTAATGAAAAAGTGAATAAAGCCTTTCCTTCCATGTGTTAATAATTTTGTTTTATATTAATTAGTAAGTAAAATGGGTCCTTAAAGTTAAAAAAAAATAGAATGGTAATTTACTTCTAGTTATATTTGGTAAATAATTGTATCTGAAACAGTTACTAAAGAATCTGAAAACTACATTTTAGTGAAGTAGATCTCATCAGTATCAAGTTAGTTTTCAGTGACAACTTATATTAATTTTATGAAGATCATCAGTGAAGATTTTCTCAGAATATGTTTGCTTGGTGCTACCTAGCTTCCAAATGGTCTGTGAAGATATGATTGGCTTTTTGTTGGTTTTCATTCCAGAAAGGTGAGAAAGGAGATCCAGGCATTCGAGGCATCAATGGGCAAAAAGGAGAATCCGGTATCCAGGGTTTGGTTGGACCTCCTGGTATCAGAGGTCAGCCAGGAGATAGAGGACCTCCAGGACCACCTGGATCAGATGGAAAACCTGTATGTATACAGCCTCAAACTTGTCATTTTGGGTACCTTAAAAACCCCAAACAAATGCATGCTCTCTGTTTTTTCAACCGTTCTCTGTTCAATTCAGGCACGAGAATTTTCAGAAGAATTTATTCGACAGGTGTGTTCAGATGTACTGAGAAGTAAGTTTGAAAGCCTCTTTACTGTTCTTTCCTTGATAAAAGTGCTAAAGAAGTTTCCTGATAATTATAAAGAAGCTTTCTTGAAAGCAAGATCGATATTGCTGATTTATCACTTGTTTTCCTACAGGTGTGGAAATATATTTCCACACCACAGGTTCCGTACTTTACTGTCTTGTTTCCTAAAGGTATCATATTCTCTAAAGAGAGGAAACTGGCTTTGTATTAGTGGCTAGAGGGCAATATTTTTATATTTTATTGTTACAACACTCTAAGCAATTTTTTTGTTTGAATTCTCCCAGCCCAGTTGCCAGCCATCCTCCAGAGTGGAAGGCTACAAAACTGTAACCACTGTCAATCCCAAAGCGCTTCCCCGGGACTTCCAGGACCACCTGGTCCAAGAGGCCCTGAAGGCCCAAGAGGGTTTCCTGGTTTACCGGGAAATGATGGTATTCCGGGGCTGACAGGCATCCCAGGTCGCCCTGGGGCTCGTGGGACAAGAGGTAATGCGTGCATGTGTCACGGTGCTAATGGCCTTTATGACTTTGTTTTCTGCTTACAGTTTTGAATGGGATTAGTGCAGGTTGGAGTGAGGGAGTAGCTGGGTTTGTATCACCAAGTGTAACTGAGGACATGGTACAATGTGAATGTTTCACTGCTTATGAAGAACGCATCTCAGAAGAGAAAATACAAGAACGCAACAAGATAGGTAGTGTTCAGTTCTACTATAGTCAAACTTCGTTTTGATCTTTTTAGAGGGTTCTTCATCTCAAGTAAATGTTTTTAACTGCATTTAGATTATTTTTTTAGATCAGATATGCTTAGACATGGATTTCAATGTATTTCTATGTTTTCTGGTTTCTTTTCTTCCAAACTTCTTTGTTTCTGCTATTTTAAAGAATGGCTATTCTTTTATTCACTGGCTATTTACTATCTGCTACCCTGTAGGCTGATTTTTGGCATGTGACAACCTTTATACTCCCTCTGATTTCCTGTTTTTTTTTCCTTTTTTTCTTTTTATCTCATAAGGATTTTTACTCCTTTCTTTATGCTTTTCTTAAACATTCTGGTTTCTTTTTAGGCAAGCTAGGGTTTATGCTTTCATCTGAGCATTCCAACTGATTTCTGTGATGTATTTGCAGACTTTAAGTTAAGTATGCATATATAGTCTGGAACTGGACCAAGAGACTGGGTGAAGTCCACAATTTGGTAACCGGTCCCATCAGCAACTGTGTTTCCTATAGCATCAAAATAATCAGGAAAGCTGTATGACATACAGCTAACTGGTAATGTGCCAAGGGTAGGCAGGCAAATGGTTGAAATATTTACTTTCTTTGTGACTTATTAACTGTGACCTAGCACATCAAATTCATTTTGGATGTAATGATGATTTGTCTGTAGTGTTTTTATAATTTTGTCTCCAGTAGGATAATATGCAGTTTTCCTCTGAAGCTGACACTAACAGTTCTGGCTCTTCTGTAAGAGTTGGAAAAATAGATACCTGTTTCTATGAAGAAACTGAATTTATTGGGTTGTACTAGTGTAAGAGAACACATATTTTTCCCCTCTCAGTATTTCTTTGGTGGAGATTTAATTCTGCCATATGTTGTGGAAGATTGTCTATTATATTCTGTATTCTACAGGTACTGTGGTGAATACCTTACACTTCCTTCATACAACTTCTTAAAAACTTTGCCAATGGACAGGCAATGACACCAGATTTCTTAATTGCCCATCATCTATTCCCTCAACTCAAAGTAGCTGTCTGCTTAACAGGAGCTACATCAGCTCTTAATTCAGTAGAAATGAGAATAATTTAGAACTCAGTTATACTGTGCAGGTTACAAGGAAATGCTTATTTTGCATCCCATTATTTGCTTTTGAACTGTTACTTTTTTTATTCAATACGTATTATCAAATGCTGACTTCCTAATTCATTGGATGAAAATATTCTTAGTGTGCAAAGATATACATGTGTTTGCTAATTCACAGGACTGCCAGGGAAAAATGGCGCAAAAGGCAATCAAGGAATTGGGGTTCCTGGGATCCAAGGGCCCCCAGGACCTCCAGGTGAGGGATGGTTCAGCTGTGCAGATTCAGTGCATGCTAATAATTTCCAAAAAAAAGTGGTTTAGAAAAAATGTTGATATAATTTGGAAAAACTTAGGTAGTTTTTACACATCTTAATTACCATATCTGTTTTATGGCTAATGCCCATCTCTTGTATGCCTTTTAAAATGTCATATAATACATTATTTAATACAAGACAGGTCTTGTAGAGATTGGCACCTGAGACTGCTGTTTCTTGATAGATGGATCTTGAAGTCAACCATTATCAGAAAACTGATCCCTGATATAATCGTGTGACTTGTAAGCATTGCTTAGTGAAGGAAAATGTTCTTCCTAACGGCAGTATATTCATGCAAAATGCAAAGTTGACTGTTTGGAAGAGATATTAGGGCCTGATCCAAAGCCAGAGAAATGAACAGAAATTTGACGCCTCTGATTCATGCCATGGTGGTTCTAGATTATATGATAAAGTATAGCAGTGTACTAAAGTAGATTTTTATATTTCATTTTAAAAGCTATTTTTACTTAAAGTGTTTTCCACATGCTTTTTTAAAAAATCTTAATAAATAAGTATTAAGTACTTACTTTTAAGTATCATGTTGGTTAAATAAACTTATAAGCAGTTTGTGACAAGAAGTGTCTTTTTCAGAAAATGAAGTTTTCTTTATCTGCATACTTCACCAAAAAGCAGGGGGTTTATGGGTCCATACTTGCTCTTGTTTTCATTTTAATAAAAATCATCTGTAATGTATTTGTTTATTGCATGTGTGTCGTTAAGGTCCTGAAGGTCCCCCAGGTATGAGTAAGGAAGGACGTCCTGGAGAGCGTGGGCAGCCTGGTAAAGATGGAGATCGTGGCAGTCCAGGAATGCCAGGACCGATTGGACCCCCTGGAATTTGTGACCCATCACTATGTTTTAGTGTAATTGTGGGGAGAGATCCATTTAGAAAGGGACCAAATTATTAATTTGTGATACAATAATTTAGAGGAATAGGTATGGTGCTTGTCTTTTATGGTCTTTCAGTCTCAGGAAGGTGACCAGCAATAATCCCATAAGCAGGAACAAAAGTACCTCTGACATTCTAAACATTATAAATAATGATCCCAAAGGTTATACTTTCCTTTAGAAAAGAAACTCCAATAATTTTTTTATAACTTGCATTGATTGAATCTCAAGTGTTTTTAAAGAATCATCAGTTTTAATAGGAATAAAATTAACTATAATATTTGGTATTTAGTATTTAAGTGTCCTATCATACTCCTGTTACCACTGAAGTCCTTTGCAAAATTGCTGGAGATGCCACTGGGAGCAGGATTAGGCCTTAAATGGTATTGGTCAGGTATAAATTACTGTGAAATTTTTCACATGCAGCCAACATACACAGTATTTGATTTTGAAAGAATGTGCCTGGCTTTGACTTCATATGTGTGTGAATCTCATTGGCTTGTGTACATTTCATATGTCATAGCTCCAAGTGCTCTGTGAGCAAAAGCATATATCAGATTATTATAAATTAAGAGAAATATCTGGACTTATTGTGGAAGTAATATCACCTGTTTTGCCATGCAACTCTTTGCTTAAAACCAAGGTGAAATGCAAGGGTAGAACTCCTACTGGTTCAAGAAGGGCCAAGGTTTTATTGAAGATGATACTTTCAGCTACAAAAGGTCAAAAAGTTCCATGTGGGTCATTCAACTTATATGAAAACAGCATTAAAAAATAAAAAAGAACAAAAAAACCGGTATAGCTGGCTTATAGCTATGATTCGACAAAAATAAAAATTAAAAAATGTTTGCACAACTCCAATGTAACAGTTCTGTGTAATTAAATATTGTTATATACCCTTTGCTGTTTCTCCCCAAGGACCGCAGTTGCCAAATTGAAGAAGCAGGTTTACAAGGAGAAAGGTCTAACTGCTGGCTAACTAGCTGCAATGTTTGTTATGCTGTTTCCTTTTTCATTTTCAGCAAGCTATGTGTAATTTTCATTGTATGCTTTACTAATGAGGTGTATTGCTTGCTTTTACATAAAGAGCAAAGGCACAGTTCCCATGAGAATTTAAAATCTGTTTCTTAAGTTAAGGCAGAGTCTTGTATTGAACTTAACCAACGCTTTATAAGTGGCTTTTTCTAATGTGTTGTTTTTCTATTGTCCTACTATCAGAGATTGGTAATATGCTTGACATTCAAGGTAAAATAAAATTTTGTAAAGAACTGGTGGTGGTTTGATGAGTGAGTGCAAGAGTCACCTGTGTCCTGTGTTGCAGAAAAGAGTGATGCCTGTAATAGGTGGAGGGATAGTTCCACCTTGCAGCTGTGCGCCCCAGTGTCGTTTGGTTTCCTCTGGAGAAAGCACCCTCCCCAGGAGCAGCACCTTTCTGCTGGGCTCCTGCCACCTGTGGCTGCTGCCCTCTCTGAGCTGCAGCCTGTGAAAGGGTGCTTGCAGTGAGTAGCTTAGCCAGACCACAACCTTGGCTATAGCAGAGTGCAATCATTACCATCTCATAAAACCTAATCTAAAAACCTCCAGGATGATTCTTGAAAGATACTGACGTGGACCTGAGAAATGAAGCTGTGCATGAAGTTTCCTCCCCAGACAAGTGTTCCTCGGTACACACAGTAGGACTTTGCTCATGTGAACAAGCATTGGTTGCATTTGTGGAAGAAAGAATCTAGAAACCTCTTATTTTGTTGCCTTCAATCTCACGGTTTATTTTTTGAGAGCTGGAAGTGAAACATGTCACTAGGTCAGGAAGGAATCAGGATCCCAGCATGTTTGTAGAACCTTTCTGAGCTGTCGTCACTGCATGCTAATTTAAATCCACATTTAAGACACCTTTTCCAATAAGATGCATGGTGGTATGACTGGCGAGCCTGGGAGGAAGGAAAAAACAACAAAAAAAGGGCAAGTCAGAAGGACCTCTGACTGCAGCGAATGCAAACAGAAAACCAGAATTCCTTACTTGTAGAAAATCCCAGTATTTGTTTTCATTATAATTTAAAATAACACACATACATTCTTCCACATCAGAAACATGGTGGAAAAGTTGGAAATTTTTTAATATTTCACTTTTTCTTTTGCATTCATTTAGGCAAAACATTTCCTTCTATATCCACACATTTCAGTTTTATCAAGAGGAAGGAAAATTTTAATGTAGTGCATTTGACAGGTAACAAGGCTTGATTTATCAGCCAGTCTGATTAGTAGCTCAGGTTATGATTTCATTTGATCAAATTCACACATATATCAAGCTTCAATTTTAAAAGTAGCGGTGGTTTTGTCACCCCGTTAATCCTATTGGAGGGTTGTTTCTGAATGACTCTAACTGAGGATCTATATGTAATTTCCAGTCTGCATGTATCAATGGCCATTTTATATACCTTCATTCTTATGCTAACGTTGTCTTTGGCTTGAGTTACTCCTTTTCTTTTGGCATGTTTTAGAAAACCAGTGTTCCCTGACAGCCTTTCATCTGCTAGTTTGGGCAATCAAACCTTTTATTTTCTACCTGTTTGAAAGGCGCTCTGCTGCCTGCTCATCCTTGTAGTTCTCTGCTTCACTTTTTTGAGGGGGAATGAGTCATTCTAGAAGTATGTCCATAATTCTAGGTAAGGAACCTCAGTTGTACCTCAGTGATGTTGATACTTACTCAAAGCGTGTAGCTCTGTTCAGCTTCTCATTTTCTTAATTCTTGGGTAAGTTATACAAGAGTCATGTAGGTCTTCTCTGATGAACTAGTATTACCCAGATCTATTCCCTCTTCTATTTCTTGTAGCTGATGAGCTCCTATAGGATAAGGCAATTCAGGTTGGAGGGGACCTGAAGCTTGTTTAAGTGACACAAATACTTCTTCATTTGCCTTATCATCTTGGTTTGGAGGTCGGTAGTAGATGCATACTGTAAGATCTCCCTTGGAGATGATCCCTCTGATCTCGACCCAGAGGCATTCGATAGGGCTTCCACAATCGCCATAGTTGACTTTATACATTCAAGGTTCTCCTTAACATAGAACGCAACTCCTCCTCCTCTTCCCTGCCTGTCTTTATGAAACAGCCTATAGCTATCCATTGCGATTCTCCAGTCATGTGAGTTGTCCCACCATGTTTCAGCTATTCCTATGGTATCATAACTTTCTGACTGGTGCGGAGCTCCAGTTCCTCCTGTTTGTTCCCCAGGCTGCATGCATTGGTATACATACACTTGAGGTGGTTGGTCTTCTGGTTCTCATCCTGGGAGGCAGCTAAGGAACATTTGTCTTAATTTTTTTTTTTTTTAATCTATGCAAATATAAGAGAGACTTTTACTTTTCCTCTACTCCTTCTGGTATCTAAGGTATCTTACTCTGCCCTAGCATCAGTATTTCTGTACAGTGCTGCTCAAAGAGTACAATCTCAGCTAGTGCATGTCTTTGTCACAGCTTTAAAGCAAAATCTCATGTTGGAGCTATTTCACTTTGTGTAATAAGATAGTAAGAAACACTGACTTTGAAAACTAAGTAATTAAGATGCTTCACTGAACGTAAAACAAACTTCAAACCCTTGATCTGCAAAAGGAGGAGATTTGAAGCTGAATCTATTCGATTGCCTTAACTGCTGAGCTGTTTGGATGCTTTGAGCTTCGGTACTGCTATATTTTTGGTATTTTGCTCTGAATTTGAGTCTGTGAACCTGTCAGATTTCTACAAAAAGGATTTGGTTTTGACAAGTTGGAATTTTCCAGAGGAAATGCTAACCATCTAACCTGTGCAGGTGCCTCTTTGAAAGCTAATAACAACGTAGCTTATTTAAATGAAGACAAACACTTTGAAAATGTTCTATATCATAAAATAGCCAGAAACTATTAGTAAGAATCTTGCATCCCATTGAAATGCATATGTGATAGCCTAGGAACCTGTGATTTAGATTATTGCACCTTATAAGATTTTATCAAGCCAGAATGTAGCTGACTTCACAAACCATTTAATTTTCTGACTTCATTTGATATAGTGGGGTTATACAGTAAATGTAGGTGTGTTCAAGATCATATCTTGATTGGATCCTTTAACTGAGAACATGAATATTTTTCCCAGATCTTCAACTAATTCTAAAGCAAGAGGTTAAACAAACGGTATAAACTTGAGTATTATCAGATTAATGATCCATAGGAGAGAGACTCTTATTTACTATTCATGCAAACTATATGAGGTTCTTGTGGGTGTTGATCTGCAATCAGAAGCTGTGAATAAAAAAAATCACTGTGAAACATGTCACCATCTAACTACCAGATATTGTCTGGAAACAGTTACGAGAAACTCTGTTAACTGGCATTTACTTACTCTTCTCATGATAGTCTTTAAAACTGGATTTTGGGCTAATTTTTAAGTGGAGGGTAAGATGCAAAAAGAATTTCTGGACTTTTTTTAGTAGTGTCTTGCTGTGTGACCTTGAGTTAAAAAATATACTCCCTGGTTGGTCTAGTGCCTGTTGGTGTCAGTAGAGGAACTACTATTCACTACACTAGATTTTGAATATGGCTTCAACTCATAATATATGTGTGTGTGTAAAATGGATTTAAAATTTCCCACTTTACTATGGTCATTGATTGCTATTGCCTCTTAGATACTGAGGCATGCACTTGGACATAAAGATGAAGAACTGCAAAGTGTTACTGTGGGAATTGAATTTCTTAATGAACGCTTAATGGTGTATGGAGCTCAGCAATTTGCACCTCTGAGAATCATGATCTTCTTAGGGAAGTTTGGAGTAAATACATATGGAATGATGTGTCTATATACATACATATAATTTAGTAAAAGACCAGATGTCACAGATGGCTTCCACATGTGCAGATTTATTTGGTGAATATATATATATGTATATACGTTCTGTATATGTGTGTGTATACATGTATATGTATGGTTCTCAGTTCTTCATTCGTTTAACTGAAAGATATCATAGTCTTCCAATTAAAATGAAAAAGTAAAAGAATAAAGTCTAGTCTTCTTGTAAGAACTGAACTACCACAGTCCTGCTTCAGAGCCAAGGTGTCATTGTCAGCTTCAGGTGTATCCAGTATATTTCAAGGTTGGTCGGCCTCTTAGAGGAGCTGAGAATCATTAGCTACGCATCTTTCAGAACCAGAGAATCTCATTTCTCAGAAAACTCAAGGTGCATTAAAATGAAATTTCTTATCAGAGCACCTGATCGGCCTGGCAGTGAACACTGTCAGGATCTGTCATTATAGTTCACTCAGATTGAATCAAACGCCTGTGAAAAGAGGCTATAATATTTTCGTGTAGGGGGAAAACATAGATGATAAATCAAAATACATCTTATTAATCCATATTCAGCAGAGACAGTAAACCATTTTAAGAACTATTGCCTTCTGGGATGCTGTTGAAATGTTTAAAACTGGAACTAATATTTGTCGTGGTTTAACCCCAGTTGGCAACTAAGCACCACACAGCCACTCACTCACCCTCCCCCCCTGCGCCCCGTGGGATGGGGGAGAGAATCGGGAAAAAAAAGTAAAACCCGTGGGTTGAGATAAAGCAGAGGGAGAGAAAGTAATAATAATAATGATAAAAGAATATATAAAACAAGTGATGCACAATACAATTGCTCACCACCCATTGACCGATGCCCTGAGCAGCGATCGCTGCCCCCCTGCTAACTCCCCCCAGTTTATATACTGAGCATGATGTCATACGGTATGGAATAGCCCTTTGGCCTGTTTGGATCAACTATCTTGGGCTGTGCCCCCTCCCAGCTTCTTGTGCACCTGGCAGAGCATGGGAAGCTGAAAAAGTCCTTGACTGTTGTCAGCACTACTTAGCAACAACTAAAACATCAGTGTGTTATCAGCATTCTTCTCATCCTAAATCCAAAACACAGCACTATGCCAGCTACTAGGAAGGAAATTAACTCTGTCCCAGCTGAAACCAGAACAATATTAAAAAAAAATTTGTGGGTTATTTTCTTCTGTTGATAAGCAAGATTTTCTCATAGAGGACATCATCTATGTATCCTGGAGAATCTAAATCCATTTTTACAATGGGGAAATCATTACTATGTGATTACTGAGGTTTTCTTTACAAGCATCTTCCCTCTCACAGTATTTACTATATTTGCATAAAGTGCTTTTTGGTAACAAAGAAATATTCTGATGATGTTCTAGTATATTGTATTATTCCATGTTATTCTTTCCTTTCTTGGAAAAACATGCAAGCATTAGAAGATGTTTTTCCAGAACTGGTGTCTGGCCACTGAGCTAGCTCCCCAGAAGGTATATTGGCAGGTTGGAGGCTCCTTGGTTGTCTGCCATAGGCTTAAAGAACTATTTAAGTGCTCTGTATTGATTTTCTGACACTTTTTGACAAGTTTCCTCTTGTCACTGGTAAAAGTACATAGTATTCTTTCACTTAAGGAAGAAGTAGGTGAGAATTCATCAGAAGATTTAGCCATGTAACTGTTATGGCACCATATGTCCATATTGCCTACAAAAAGTATCTTTCTCATGTTGGAACCTCGTAAATTCCAGAAAGTGTTCCATTAATTGTTTTCAGTTTTTCCTTTTTTAAAGCACGAAGAAAAATCATGGTATCTCTGTGACACATTGAAATCACATATTAAATAATGTGCAAGAAAGGTGATAATGCCTAGAAACTGTGTTTCAAAGAAATATCTTTCTTGAACTATTGAAAAATATAATGCTATATGAGAGATGAAGGGGGGAAAAAAGCTCTCCTAACTGGGGCATGATTCTTCAAGGTATGTGAAGCTCTTATTGATGTGGGACTGAATGCTACCTTAAATGTAGACAAGAGAAAGCCTGAAGAAAAAAACGGCTTAAGCAGTACAGTAGCCTGGATAGCAAATGAAGGAGAAGGAAAAGGTCATTCAATTTATTCCTCCATTCTAATATAATATGTTTTGAATTAATTGTGCTTCTTCTTGTCCTCCTCAAAAAAAAAAAATTATGAGAAAGTACACTGTGGGTATAACACCCCCCTTGATATGACGTGAGAGACCTCTCAGAGGTGAAAGCTCAAGATGAATGTGTCATTGCTGAGCACCAGGAATCTCTCTCGGGACCGAAGTTCTGGGTGAAAATTCAAGAGCTCATAACAATTGTCCCACCTTGATATTATCTAACTCCTGCT
>VYZW01005762.1:2615-15868 GCA_013401315.1 Balaeniceps rex | reverse complement strand
TGTGTGTGAGAGAGAGAGAGAGAGACAGCAACTCCCAGCTGTGTGGGAACTGAGTTCTCATGTGGGTTGTTAAAATCGCTGATGATACTCAACTGATGCAAGGTCTTCACTGCTTCTCCATGCTGGTTCCTGCAGTTCCTGGACTACTGATGAGGCTGCGGTAGGCAAAGGCTGCTGCTTTCGATTTGTAAACTCTTAACTTCAACCTGAAAATGAAACAATTTATTTTTGAAATATTACATCTCTATGAAAATAAAAACATTTCCCACACAATTCTTTATTTAAGTTCCACTGCTTTTAAACAAATCTTTGGAATGTAGTCCTAAAATGCTGTGATTTCTGGTAATGCAGATGCCTTTCATATAATGCAGTTTATCTGAGAGATAGTAGGGTTGTTCCTTTTCTCATCCTCAAATTAGAAAGTCACTATATCAAGGTACTCAAAAAGAGAGCTTATTACCGTGGGAATGATAGATAACCTGAGTGGAGATCCCAGGTTAGAGAACTTTATAGGTCAAGCTCAGTAGTTAATTCTAATAATGAAATGCCTGGGAAGGAGAAAGCTTTCATTATGTCTGGAGAGTGCTCTGTTACACATCAATGAAGATGATATGAACTTTTATTCCTTGCAAGATTATGCAATGTGTGCATTAATGGTATTATGTACCATTGACTTCAAGGAAGTCAAGGAGGAAAATCTTAACATCAGTTCCAAACTCTTCAAAATTGAGAGGAACCTTTTCTCAGCGTTATAGCAATTTCTCATACGTACTCCATCTGTTGTGCCCATATGCCAAGTAAAGAAACACTGTGTTTGGAAGAAGTGACATTTCAATTTCCAATAAAAATATTTGGATTCTGCAGAACTTTATATATACATAACAAAATGTTCCTCCATCTAAATGCTTAAAACAAATGTTTAAACAAGTTGTCATCTGTTAAAGTGCCCTGAGAGCCCTGGGCACTGGGTGTTGACAAATGGAAATTCATTTTTATAGCATGTATACTAATGGGAATTGGTTTATGGTTATGGGAGGTGTTCCAGCATATCCCTGATGGTCAGCAATCTTTTTTGCCATGTTGGATCATCAAAAGAAAGACACATGCTTGTGCACTTTGGCATGTTGATTTCAGACAATCATCTGCTCATTTTCCTTGTACATATAATAGCAAGGGGATATTTTCTCCACCTCCCCACTGCCCCAATTCTTCAGGGTCTTTCTGGAGTCACTTACCTTAAGACTGTGGGAGAAATTCCAAGTTAAATGAAAGATTTCTCTACTTTCACATCTGCATTGCAAGTGGGGTCAGTTGATCTCTCTTCTCTGTCAGTCTTAACTTCTGTTTTGCAGTTCTTGTGCATGTGGAGTGCACCAGCCTGGCCTCCAGGAAGTCTTTCTCATCTGTTTAGATTCAGAAAGCCATATAATCCATGACCCGCCTAAGGCTCAATTCACTTGCCCACATACAATGTCTATGTGTATGTGGTATATGGTCGATTTGCAGATACCTGAATCTTGGCCAGTGTGCAGCTTGTGCGAGAGGCTAGGACGAGGCCTTCTGTCACTGAGCTCTCAGATATGCAAGCCCTCAGAAATTACTTCCTCTCCTTATTTTCATTACTGCTCATCCATCAGATCACTGAATTGGTGAACCACATGTGTACATGCAAGTAGATGAGTAAACTCCTTGGGGCTATTAGACCTGGAAGTATTTGTTGGCTTCAAACTAGGCATGTGTAAGTGCTTTACTTATTTGTGGCCTTCTAAATAGTGGAATAAATATTGCCAGGAGCCGTACATAGGAAGCAGTGTTTAATAACAGCTTTGTCAAACTTACAAACTTCTGTGCTGGGATAAAATTATCATGTGGTCTTCACTAACAAATTATATTCTACCCATGTATAGGCCTTTCTTTATGTGAAAATGTTTAATTACAGATAAAGCTGAGACATTGCATTTTGCATGAAAAGGTTTTTTTATTTCAAAATATCAATTTAGACAGTGCAGCTAAGTCCCAGGTCCTTTCCTAAGGGGAAAAAAAAAACCCCAAACCCAAAACCAACAAACCTAAAACCCTGAACTTCTGGTCAATATAGAGATTATTCAGGTCAGTAACAGAAAAATAAATAATTCTGGAACGGAAAGAAACATTTGCAAATGCTTCCAGCTTTTAAAGAGTTAATAATTTTGACATAGAACATGAGGAGCTGATCTTATATACTATTAACTGTTAATGTAAACTTTTACTGTTGTTCTTTTTTTTTCCCAAATTTTGCTTTCAAACAACAACTAAGACAAAGTTATTCAAACTTTTCTGAGGAAAGAGCAGTCACTGTCATATTTCTAGTGAACCAAATCACATGGTGCTCAGTAACAGCATTTCAGTGGTGAAGAAAACAGACTTCAGTGGGCTCCAGACAAGGTTTCTGAAACAACTATTGAAACTGAAGAATACAAAAGAAACAATTAATTTTAGGAATGACTCCACCTTTAGCCACCTTTTACTTTTTACCATATTTACATACTAATTTTTAAAGAAAATTAACACCCTGTATGACACAACTAAGAATCAAAAAGGTTAGAAACAGCAGGTTGGAAATACATTTTCTTCCTGGAAGCACTGATTTGGGGATATTGTGAAGAATTTTGTTCATAAATTACTGGCATATGCCTTTGACAAGTTACTTGAAACTAAAGGAGTGAGTTTGCTTTACTACAACATTTCTAAAACAAAGGAAAACATCCCAGTGTGGCTCTTTTAGTACAAAATTTTAATGTCATCTTTTTTACTTTTTCACTCTGCCCTAGGCTTAATGTTACAGGCCAATAGTCATAGCAAAAAACTGGGACGGATATGCAAAAGTGCCATTAGTGATTTAGATCTCTGAAGGAGCTGCAAAGTTGTTTGATGACATTTCTAGGTAAAGCTAGGAACAACTTTCTAGTGAGCAATTTTCCATGCAGTAGAGAGAGAAGTGGTCATGACCTAGCTGATTGTAGGAGAAATTCCTTTATGATCTAAAGCATGATATTCTGTTTAAAAATACGTTCAGACAAAATACAATTCGAGAGACTTTGGTACCATGAGGAGCACTTGTACACATTGCCTGCAAATGCTGTTGATGAGGTGGACCTTGTTACAGTGCTCAAGGTAGTGAATAAATAGCTCAGCTCCAACTCTATTAAAAGTTCACTTTTTTGTGAATTATGCACTTTGCCATAAAATTCACTTCTCAAACTGTTTAAGATGATTGAAGTTCAGCCCTGCACAGAAGTCAAAGACAGTATCTTGTTTGTACTTTATCTAAGTGTTCATTTCATTCAGAAAACAGATGCAGCTCATTAATTCAAAATTAATTCAAAATGCAAACATTTCTGAGCAGTTCAGCAATGTTCATTCAGCTCTAAAGAGTATATATTCAGTGCTAATATGCATGATAAAGTTCTCTTTGTAATGTCTTTATCATTTGAAAGCTCATTTAAGGTGGCATCCAAATCAATGTATGGGAAGTCATGCTGTCTGAAAGACTGTAGCTTACCATTCCATGTCTACTCATATTTTGTGTCCATTAAATAAAAATTTAATTAGGGAGAAACAATAGGTTGTTTATGACAGTGTGTTCTTTCGTATTAAAAGATAACCTAGAATTTGGAGGGGAAAAGCGTATGCTAAAGCTATTCAGAAAAAGCAGAACTTCAAGAGTTCCCAGAGTTACAGATGAAGGAATACTGCTGGCATAGTTCCCCAGTTCCTCATTAGAACAAGTGTCTGTCCAGTAAGGAAAGGGTAACTTCCAGGTCTGAAGGGATACTTGCCTTTCTAGATGAAGCTATTATGCTGGTTTTCTAACTGATGTTTTTGCCAAGTTAGGGGAGGATACAAATCTATAACCAAGTATTTCCTAATTCTTTGGAAAAAGAATGACTCTTTGCATGCTATGAGTAAATGTATATGCCTCAGTCCTAATTAACGAATCAGATGCTATAACTAAAAGAAAGCAGAGATTGGCTTTAATTTGGAAGAAATATTTCTTCCAGACTGACTGAAGACAAGGCTTGAAATTACCCCTGTTGTGACACTGAGCATTCAGGGAAACAGCTTGTCCAAGAAGTGAAAATTCTCTGGACTCACTCACCACGCCACTCTGAGAGTGCGTATAATCGCTCAGGGAGCTGAGGTGAAGGGGCTTAAGGGGTGGAAGGGAACTGAGCCAGATCCAGTATAGCCAGTGGCCTCTAGAGCTGGCTTCAGAGCCCTGGGTGAGGTACCTGGATTTCCTGAACTACTAAATAGCTGTTGAGTGTGAGCTGAGAGGGAAAGGTTTAGGAAGGGAACAGCCTTGGATTCTGCCCTGGAGGCACCTCTCTCAGGATGAGGGCAGCAAAGCATCCACCCTGTTAGCCACATCTGAAGTTAGGCACGTTTTTCTTGTGATACATCCCAAGCAAGATGGTAGTAATTTCTCTCTCCTATAAAATGGACTAATTTTGAAAACACTCATCCAAAATATAGGTGAGAACATTTGATTCCTGCTTTTGAGACTGAAGGGTTCGACTGGGCTGCAAGAAGGAACAGGAGGGAGAGAACTACTGTACAGCCCAGGCTACAGGGCGTCTACCCAGAAACTGCATGTGGGAAAGTGGAAATCTTACTCCTGCTCCCAGAGAAGTTTACACGTTTGAATGCCCATTGCCTACAGAAACAGGTTTTGACAAGAGACCCGACTGCAGTACTTGCAGTTAAATGTCTTAAAAGTCAGACCACTGTGTTGTGCTCCCACCCTAGTGCAAATGTTTACAGAGTGACATGAGTCAAACAAGGAGCAACAGCACTCCTCCATAGTCTTTAAGATGGTGTTTTGGCTGGGAGCTTGAGCGTCTTCAAGCCAAAACGGTTGAAAGTCCTTCCTGATTCCTAGATGTTTCCCCCAGTGCCTGGGCCGTGAGGGATGCATCTGCAGCCATCTTGCAGATGGGCTGCTGCACTTTAGAGGAGATTGTGAGTGGCAGACCTGGCTCCAGCAGGGAACCTGGACTGAGGATCAGGGAAAGATTTCTGCAGAGGACAACGTAGCCCAGGAACCCTGCCTGGCTGAGAAATAAGCCAGGTGCTGAGTTTCTCCACTTTGCCGGTGTCAGAGGGCTCCTGGCATACCTTCTGCCTCTACTGCCCTGCATCCTGGAGCCTGCTACCTTCATACCCCCTCCCAGACAACTGGAATTTGAACTGACACCACATGCAGTCAAGGGGGGAGTTTCTGCCCCCCTCCTGGGACAGAGTGGGGAGCTCCGAGAGGCTGGTTCCCCCCAGGGGAACCTGAGATGTTTGGAGGAAGCTGGACGAGGCACAGACCCCACCACGGGGTCAGCAAGGTTGTTTTGTGCCAAAACCTTTGTCCTGGTTTCAGCTGAGTTAGAGTTACTTTTCTTCCTAGTAGCTGGCATAGTGCTGTGGTTTGGATTTAGTATGGGAAGAATGCTGATAACACACTGATGTTTTAGTTGTTGCTAAGTAATGCTTAGACTAGTCAAGGACTTTCTTTTTCAGCTTCCCATGCTCTGCCAGGTGCGCGAGAAACTGGGAGGGGGCACAGCCCAAGATAGTTGATCCAAATTGACCAAAGGGCTACTCCATACCATATGATGTCATGCTCAGTATATAAACCGAGGGGAGCTAGCCGGGAGGCAGCGATCGCTGCTCGGGGACTGGCTGGGTGTCGGTCGGCGGGTGGTGAGCGGTTGCATCACTTGTTTTCTTTTCCCTGGGTTTTGTTTGTCTCTCTCATTCTCCTTTTCATTACTATTATTATTATTATTATCATTATTATTGTTATTACTATTATTATTATTTTATTTCAATTATTAAACTGTTCTTATCTCAACCCGTGGGTTTTCTTACTCTTGCCCTTCCGATTCTCTCCCCCATCCCACCGGGGAGGGGGAGGGTGAGCGAGCGGCTGCGTGGTGCTTAGTTGCTGACTGGGGCTAAACCACGACAATCTTCTTCTTGATATGCCCACGCATGGACGGTGAAGATCGGGCTTGAATTCAGGCACAAGATCAATTTCACATCTGCTTTTAAGAAGCAGTATGCCTGCTGTCTAAATGCTTGGGTAACTTCAAAGGAGAAGGTGCAGCTGAGCTGCTCTCTGCATCAGGCAGTGGCTGGCTGGGAAAGGGGGATTTCAGGATTGTGGGTTTTGACTGAAGCATTCAATTAGTTGTTTTGTGGGTTTGGCCAGTTCCAGTTCTGGGCCTGGGCCCAGATAAGCTAAATTACTCTACACATAAAAGACAAAAACCTCCACCCCAAGGTTTATAATTGTCCTCCTATAAAATCAGTTACGATTCCATCCTAAAGGACTATTAATCTGTTATATTTCCTTTGGTTCACAACCTGGTATGTTCTTTCATTCCTGAAAAATCAAACAAAGCTTTTGGAGAAAAGTTACGAAATGAAATGGGAAAAAAATAACAAGGCAGATAAACCCATTACAATCAAACAAATAAAATGCATACTTTTATACAAATGGGAGATATTAAAAACAGCAGACAGAAGGTCCAAAGACTTATTCTCCGCTTCAGCCAAAACTTTTGTTAAATAACATAGCACAAAAAACTAGCTGAGAAATTAGCTGATAAATAGTTTAAAATTTAATTATGAGACAGAATCTACATGAAATGAATAACAGTTGATTTTAGAAGTTGGGGGGGTTGATATTTTCTTCCTTTTTTTTTTTTGGCAAAGCGAGAGATGTATGTCTATGAAGCGCATCATTTCTGTGATGGAAACTGCAAAGAGTGTTTTATTTTTTGTACTGTTTCATTCCCTTGCCCAGCTTCCAATTTTCTCCAAACCGGATATGGATTCGTTGCTGAATATATCTTTTCTAGAATCTTAGTTAAACTGCTCAACTTTTCCATATTCTTCATGATTTTGTAGATCACTATCACATCATTCCTCAAATATCTCTTCTTCAGGTCCTAATCTACTTAGCCGTCTTTTGTACAGGAGTCTCTCATATTGTCCTCACTGCCTCTTTCCCTGAGCTTTTCCTAGTTGTATGATATCCTGAAAGGTATGATATCATGGCATGATGGAGTGTTTTATGTTTTCTGTATTATATTTACTGTTTACTGATATATTTTCTTCTTTTATTTTAGTAATTCCAAATAATATTTGGCTTTTGGCTGTGACTGAGCTTTGAGTTAATGTTTTCACAAATATATTCAAAGTAACTATGAGGTCTTTGAGGAGTAATAAGAAATTCAGACACACCTTTCTATATCTGTGATTAGGAATGCATAATTTTTCACTTACTGGATAACGGCTTTCATCTTCAGGCAATTTAATTGCCTGGTAACTCATACTAGTGAGAACTTTTTATTGCTCTATTCAACCGGTTTTAGATTTAATGATCCTGAGTACATCTGTGTCATCTGTGAACTTGGCAACATCTGTGACCTCATTATTTATTCCATTTTCCACATAACTTCTGAAAATGTGGAGCAGCAAGAAAGAGCTGAGAGCAGATTCTTCCCACCTCAATGTATTTATTTATTTCTGCCTGGATTTCTGTCTTTTAACAAATTACTAACTCCTAGAAGACTTTTTCTCTTAGTGCATGACAGTTTCTTTTCTTCAGCTTAGCCAGGGATTTTATTGAGAAGCTTTGAAAAATTAAGCATCCTACAATCCAATGATCGTCCTTATCTGCGCACTTTAATTAATGATTTTTTTATTGTCTTGCTATGGTTTTACATTCACAATTTTAATTTCTTTTTCCCCCTGGTTAGGTGTTGATTTAGTTATTGAAACCATTTTCTTACTTTAAATGTTTTTATTTTCTCCTTTTCTGCTATTTATCTATGCTTATCTTTTTTTCATTCCTTTGCTAAAATCCTAACTTGCTGTTTAAAATGTCTCCATTATGCCTGCAAACATTTTTAGCCATTTATTTTATTTTTTTAATGAGTCTTCCTGTTTAATTGTTCTCCTCAATAAAGTTAAAATAGAAGCAGATCTGGGGGAAGAGGAGAGGGATTTTTCCATTCTACAAGAATGCTGAATATACACTGTGCTTGTCATATTTTTCTGTAGCTGCATTTTGATTTTTGTTCTATGAATTACCCAGGAAACTCCATAGTTACTTTTTATGGATTTTCTGCCTAGATTTTGGCAGACACGTAGTCATATTTTGTTCTGCTTGGAATTTCATATTTTTTCTATTTCTTCCCAAAAACATACTTTAAGTTATATAAACTTGTTGAAAGCATGAAAATAGTAAACAAGATTTTCTCCACGGAGTACTTTGAGACTTCTGTGTTACACAGACCACATGTACTATAAAGTATTAATGTTATCATCCAACTCAAATGCATTGTGAGTGTCTCTTTAAACAATAAACCCTTCATATTTCTTCTATAATTTGATGTGCAGCATAAAATACCTTAAATGATATATTGAAGGCATGTCAATTTTGTGTCTAACTATAAGAAGTTTTCTCTGTGCTTTGAAGATACACCTAATAATATTCTGATGCAGAGGAAAAATGGAAATATAGTAAGATACAAGAGATATAAAGTACTCTTCAATGACTGGAAAATTGAAGAAATCCCACTGAAAGCAGGAACAGGCATGTTTCTATGCTCTAAAAAGGGGCATAAGTGTGAGGCATAAGTGTGCAGGTGTAAAATCAGAAAGGTGAAGATTCAAATAGACTTAAAATTATTAAGAGACAAAAAAGAAAACTTAAGTTAATAGAAGGTTTGGTTAAAACTAAGTGCTTTATTACAATTCTTATCATTAATGTTAATAAGAATATGGGACACAAAAGGAGAAAGGTCAGTTAGTAAACTTTTAGATAAATATAACATGATATGAGACTATAGAGTTTACCTAGGGAACAAGGTGAAACAATTTCTGAGTCATTGTGCTCTTCTCAGGGAACTCAAGGAGAGCTAGGGAATCCATGAGAACTGTCAAGAGGCAAAGAAATTACATTTGACACAGAAGAAAAAGTAGTTTTGAGTGGGGCCTATTTACTGAGAAAATAGTAAACTGATAAAAAAATGCAAATCTTTGCTTGTCAGTAAAAAGTTTTCTCAAACAAATTTTATATCCTTCCTTGACAGAGCAAGTAGTCTAATGGACAAAGGAAGCAGCATTTGTGATATAACTTGTCTTTTGTGGGCTTTTGATCTGCTCCACATGGGACTGTGTTGAACAAATTAGAAGTATGGTTGACTGTGAGGTGGATACAAAACTGTATGGAGAACTATAATCAAAAAAATGTTGCTGGTAGCTGGCTCTCAAGATGGCATATCAGTGAGGTGAAACTAGCCTCCCCTGGGGCTAGCACCCTTCTAAATTTTCGTGTGTGACCTGTACGTGGCATTGGAAGACAGCCAACTGGCAGAGGTTAGAGAAAACATGACTGCAATTCAAAATGACATGGCTAAATTGCAGGAATAGTCTGAAATCAATGCAATGAATGATGACTTGGTAACTTCATGGTCACCCTCACAAGAGTTGGTTTCTAGCTTCTCATCCTTCACTCATTTCTGCAGGTTTTAGGAATCCAATATGAGAGAACAGTCATTCTCTTTTGTATCTAAGAATTGCTCATTGCACTTTGATAGTTTCTTCTCTGTGTGAAATTCATCTGACCATATGTAGATGTAAACATTGCAGACATTTGTATCTCAACTTGTAATCCATAGTCAGGAGAGAGAAATAGGCTGTGATTTTTCTCATCTTAAAGTAAATGTCCAAATTAGACTAGATTAAATCCTTTCTAAAAGGGCTTGTTTTAGTCTACTTGAATGCTAAGGATTACTATGTTGGAAGTAGTGTCTACATTGGAGGTATATTAAAAATAGGCAAGAGGAATCCTTCTCTCTGGCTGAATCTGTATTAGAAAGTGAAGCACTGCCAGTGAATGTTTTTGTGCCAGTGAATTACTGGAAAACTCCTTGGCATGATGACTGATGTTCTCCCAGATAATTTCCAGATACAGTTCAGAAGTGAAAACACTCCAGAGACCTTTCTTACTAAGCTGTGTGCATGCAGACACCATGGTTTAGACACTAAGAGAGTTCATCAGATTAGATACGGCCAACTCCATACCAGTTGACCTCACAGCCTGAGAAAGTCACTAACTCATTTGCCTGGGAAAGTTAATAAATTATTAATTTACTAGTGTAGAAGTGTTCATTTGCCCTTTTTACTTTAGAGCTCCCATTAGTACCAGCTCTTGTGCTTTGGATATTTACACTAGTTAAGCGCACAAAGGCTTTTGTCCACTTGTTACTGTTTTGGGTATCTACAGACAACCACTGTTGTCCTTACCAGGAGTGTGGTCGCTATTTCCCTCTACTCTAAATCCTCCATGAATATATATAGCCATGATTTCCAGGTAGCACCTAAATCATCTTCTTACTGTATTTTAGTTCTGAACAAGTGAAATCTTTGTGAAAGCTATATCCAATAAATCTCTGTCATTCTAATCAGGTCATAATTTTGATGGTATGAAGGCTTCCAGATTTCGCTAGCACTCTTTGCTTGATGTCATATGAAGTCATGTAAGGTATTCAGCAACTTGGCAAGTGACCTTTTTTTTTCTGATTCTTATAGCACCTTAATCAATAGCCCTCAATGATTGTAATTTCTTCAAGAGTTTCAGATGACTGTATCCAAAAGTGTCTTTCTTTTCGGGTGTCACACCACCTCTACGCAGCAGTCTCTTTACAGCATAGAGAAGGAAGCCAAAGTGCTACCAGAATAGGTATGCACACAGGCGGGATATATTTTCTCTTTCCTCTGCTGACTGTTTTTATTTTGTCCTTCTATCCCTGAAAGCATGTGTATACATAATATTATCCAAAAGAGGTCAGTCATTGTCTAGCTTTTTCATACATATGAAAGAGTTGAGGAGAATATAATCTGAGCCTCTGGCTCTGGTAATTTCTGATCTTCTCACTTTTAGTCCCAGAGGAATCATCAGTGCATATGCGGGTTAGTAATGTGGTGGAGTAGTCTGTGATTCAGATGAGCCCTGGCAGCTTTTCTGTAGTGGATTTGGGGCCCTTTGCAGTGACACTTTCTGATACTTCACAAGTCAACAGATCCGTTCTTCCAGCTTCCTCAGCACTGAGTCCCAGAAGCACTGCTCTTTGAAGTGCATAAGCACCACTACAAAGAAGCAGAGTCCTTAGGGCATTTTTTTTTTTAAATCAGTACAGTAGATTCCTTGCTGGTCACCAAGACAGCAATTGGTTATTGGACTTGGGTGCTGGCTGCTGGGGCTAAGCAAGCAGCATTTCCTGCCTGAGGAGCAGCCGCATTCCTTCTCTCCTGGTGGAGTTACCTCAGATTCCCTATGTAACCTAGAGCCTTCACACTTCCAGATCTTCTTCTGCCTCATGCAAATACATATTTCTCATGTTTCAGTCTGCCCAATTCCTTCTCAAGCTTTCCTGCTGTTCTTGAGAGGGTCTACTAATAGCAACTTTTCTAACAGACTCTTTTATTTTCTTCTCCTTCCTGACTTGCAGTGGATGTAAGACCCAGTCTTTAAAAATCCTGATCAGTATGTGCTTATATTTATTGGAATCCCTGTCTGCACACAGCTTTCACAGAAGCAGTGGAAGACCTGTCAAGGAGATGCCTGCAATGAAACATTGAGGCTGCATCATTTTTGTCCTTGCATATTACTATAATCTTCATTTACCTGTTCTGTAACTGACAGGAAACTCCTCTGCAGCCACCTCTTCACTTTTCTTTTTTCCATGGTTTTCTTTAGGTGGTTACACAGAGGGAAATGCTCATTGGAGCCTAGAGTATGTTTCTACAAGATAATGATTATGGAAATGCATACGAATAAGTGGTTATTATAAATGCATCTCTCCTTTGGGAGTTTTAGTGAATGCTAGCAGCCAGGATCCCTTTGCAGGACAGAGAAACATAGACTAATTTAGATTAGAAAGGACCTCTGGAAGTCATCTGGTCTCTCTGCTCAAAGAAAGGCCAGCTTTGAAGTTAAATCCAACTTTGCAGTTAGACCAAATTGCTGACCCACAAGATCAGCAGTTTTATTAGGGACCTTCAGTTATGGACAATGCTTCTTATTTCATGTGGTGGCAGAGGCTATAATAATAGTTTCTATTAGTCTTCTGTACCCAAAAAGTATATTTTTATAGATGTTTTATAGATTCCTGTCATTTGATGAAGAGGCTGCAATACTGGTTATGTCAAAGGCATGATATAGAAGGGACCAGAAACCAAAGCAGAAAAGATGCCCAGAAACAACAGACAAGGGTAGGAACAGAAAAGATGAGTTATTGTTATAAAACCACTCATCACCAGTGCACCAATCAAAGCAGAAGTAATGGAGGTAATAGATTGGGAAAGCTTCCCTTTATTGACCTTTTGCATTGTTGGAGGTCACAGTTCCTTCACACAAATCTAATTTTCTAGCTGTGGTATTTTTGAGGGAGGGGAGAGAAAATAGAAAGGGCTAGACTGAGCCTAGCCCTAGACTATTTCTAGTCTAAATAAACTAGAAGGGTTCCATACACACTACACATTTCTGTAGAAAATGTGCGTCAAAACAGCCTTGAAGTATGTGATCTGCTACAAACACCTGTATTTTGTGAGCTTGTACAAACTCGTTTGCAGCATGCTCATGTTTGATGCTGGTTGAACCAGTTATGCTTTTGGTTGCATTGAATTCTGTACAGTTGTTTCCCTTCTACTTTAGCTTTGCTGTTGTCAGATCAGAACATCAAACGAAAATATAGTGGGTACTCAGATCTACTTCTGAAACTAATAGATACTGTTGTCCAAAGCAATAGCTAGCATCCTAATAGTAAAACTATTTGCTGGTGACATGGCAGCAAAAAGCTTTGGTTTTCTTTTGATATCTCTTTTGGTTTGGTTTTATTTCTTTTGATATATTCTTTTGGTTAATATTTGATATTAACCAAAGTGAATCCTACTTAATTTGCAAGAATTCACATCACAGTGTAGTTCCATCATAGAATATTCCAAATTAACCATGAAGGAACATAAGTCTATCAAAATCAAAAGGTGATCTCTGAACACCATTCTAGTCATCCAAATCCTCAGAACCTGTAAATAACCTTACTCATCAGAATTGGTTATTAGCTATTACACTGAAGATTATTTTATTGTAATGTATTCTAATCTTTGCTACTTTTAATCTTTTTTTTTCTTTTTAATTGTTCAAA